>JAAGKR010007041.1:1272-39209 GCA_011419295.1 Clarias macrocephalus | reverse complement strand
CCCCTCTGTCTCTCCCAAAGTGCCATTCGGGCCCCTTTATGCTTCAGATCACAAGCCATGGTAACAATAACCATGGTAACAGACAGTACAATCCTGATGCAGTGACAGGGCTGCCAAATAGAGAGTCAAGCTTTTCAGTCACGCCTGCTGGTCACCCATGGACCAAAATCTATTATAGTAGAATCGGATAGTCAAACAGGTTTATTCATGGCTTTCACAGTTTCAGTCCCAGCTGCCCAAAGGGTGTCAGCTCATTAGAGAATGAACTTGCCCAAAATCTGCACTGCTATGTGTAAAACAGAAAGAGCAACAGGCTTTTATACGCTCACTGGTCGTAAATAGACAGTCCTGCCTTGTCATAAAAAAACTGAATCTGTCCCAAGAGTACGGCCAAAACATAGTTGGTTAAGTAATGGATTTAGTTTTCTTTTAAAAGTTACCATGACAACTTTTTTTTTTTTTTTTTTTTTTTTACTGTGTTCTTTTTACCAACATCTTTTGGTAAACGGTACCTCGGCAAACAAATTTAATCCATTCCGGAGGTGAATTATTTACTGTAGGTGAAATTTCATATTGTGAAATAACATAAATACAGATAATCCATTCCAGCCATCCACAAATATTACAATTATTACCAATATCAAAACATTTAGAAAAAACATGCAAAAAAAATGTTTTTTTTTTTTTTCATTTCATTTCATTTCATTAAACCTCATTTAACCTTAATTTATGATTCCTCTCGACACCGGCTGTTTTAAAAACAAAACTGAAAGTGGCTCCGTTTTCATCTTTCTGCCGTTCTTGGGACCCATGGTGCTATATCTTCACTAAATCTTACACTAAATGCAAAAAAACCACAAAAAAAAAATATATATATATAAACTCGCTTTGCTTGGCTTTCCACTGACGCAAACACATTTTCAGCTCGGTTCGTCCACTCTTATGCCAAAACTGCTTCGCCTGCCGAGACAAATTTCTTGCAAGATTTCAGTTCTTAATGTGAAATTTTGTGCGGCGGATAATGAATATTTTCTTTTCATCCTGAAAAAAGAGCGATAAAAGAATTGGTAGCACCTACGTGAGAAATAATTGGTCAGGTTCATGTTTTCTTCAGTGTTTTGTACTTCATCCACCAAAGCTGCCCCTTTACATGGCAATACTTTGGCCTTCAAGCACAGAACACTGAACATTACATACAGTGATTACATTAGCGTTCCAGCAAAAAAATGCAATCTTACCGGAAAATGTCTGTAGACCAGAAAAGAAAGCAGCACTTTATGTAAAAGACCACTTTTCATTAAAAAAAAAAAAAAGAAAAGAAAAGCTTCTGGGTTTACAACCTTCTTTACAAAAGAAGCAGATCAGAAAGATCAGAAGGATGTTCAGTGAAACTAGACATTTAGTTTACTTATAAAACTGCACCAAAAGTAACAAAAGTGTTATCACATCAATTATTGATTTTATTTCCTTTAATACTGTTTACTGCTTTTTATCGTATTTGATTATGTGGAAACATGTTTACGACATCTTTGCTCTACAGCAAGCAGATATTTGCATGTGCCTAAGACTTTTGCACATTACTGCGTATACGTAACTCAGGATGTTAAGCGGAGAATCACCAGAGCAGTTTTCTATGGAGGTAGCGCATTCCCATTGCACATTTTCTTTCCAAGAACCAGCAGCAGCTGGTTATGTAAGCAACAGAAACAGCTGGACAAGCGGTCACTTCTACCACATCAGATCCTAGAGCCCTTGCTGAATACCAGGCTGGAGTTGGCACATTCTGTTCTGCAAGAGCAGATAAGTTCATAGGTCTATTAATATATAACATAGTGTCAATATCTTAGGCAGGAATGTTGGGTACTGTCACAACGTGACATATTTGTATGCTGGTTACCACTGTGTACTGACCAATAACAGATGCAATTGACAAGTGAGTCTGAAAAGGACCTGGCCAGTTATTCTGCCTCTCTCTTTCTCTATACTGTATGCTTCTGTATTACAGTCTGTACTTCAGTAGGTCCGGCCAGTTGGTACAGGTCGAGTGCAGGGCTGTTCAAATCCACTCCTGGTAGAGCAGTGCCCAGCACACTTTGGTCAAACCCAGCTGGAGTTGACCAGCACTGGTCTAGTGCCTTTTTGGGGCAGAACAACATGTGTGGTTGGTGGTTGGAGTGGTGTATTATAGGTGACTATAAATGTTCATTATTCCAAGATGTCTTGGCACTTTTAATGATTCGTGTCCCTGAAGGACACTCTGTTTGGACCCAAAACAACTCTAAATAAGAGTCAATGCCCATTGACATGCCCCACCCTGTCACACCAAAGTTGCCCAACTTTACAGCAGAAATAAACATGTTAACAGCTTGGTACCAAAAAAATGGTTTCAGTCTCAATAGTAAGATTTCCTATTCGTGACAGCGGTATGGGGGGAAAATTTCTAAATAAGCCATCGATTAAAAAAACAGATTTGTTTCCAACCATTTGCAGATTTATGGATTAACCAGGATTCAGGCGGGGTCAGCTCCTGCCAAGATGGTGACGACCGGAGCTCCAACATTTAAGCTTCCAAAATGTGTTTCAGGAAACCTACTATATGGGTGACGTCACTAAGGGGGTCTCCAGGTCTTCTATGGCCATGACATTTTATCTGCACGCAAGCATTAAACAAAGAGGTAACCAGTTAAGAGACCATCACCTGCGAAGAAAATCTTACCCTGAGCAAAATAGTACAATAGTTTCAGGCAAATCTGACTAAAGCTGAAGGAATCTCCTTATTCCATACCATAGACAGAACTGAGCTCTCATCACTCTGTCAATAAGGCATGCCATATGGGGGAGTTTGTAGTAGACAATCTAGTGCATTATGCTCAGCCTATCTGCAAAGCCGGTGCTCAGTTTGAGTCTCCACACCTCCCATTAGACCATAGTGAAGTATTAATAACTCTCAGCTTGGAGATAACACTGTCTGTGAGGACGTAACCCTGCCAGGATATTATATCACAGCTCAGCATGAGAGGATCAACAGCTTTCTCATCTGCCAAGGGGCTAAATTTGAGATCACTCATGGTCATACATACAAAAAAGGCTTGGCCTTTATTTCATACCATGTCTTTCTTTCATTATACAGAGAGTATTAGACAACTGTTTAATATATAGTATAAGCATAGTCTTGATTTATTGATCATTAGTAATCGCTTTATCCTGGACAGGACTAAGATGGATCTGAGGACTTAACCAGGAAACTCTAATGGGAAGGTAGAACTTTAAAGAGCACCATGAATACACTCTCTCTCTTTCTCTCTCTCTCATCAGTGCATCCTTTCTTTGTAAGAATGTTCCAAAATAAAGACAGTGAGGCCGGAGTATTCCAAGCAGTAATACACCATCAGGATAAGTCAGACATGAGTTGATTTGTTTTTATACACACACACATAGTAAATGTCCTCTGCCATTTATAAGTGTCTGGACACAGAATTGCTATAGGCTGGATATTTATACAGTTATATTTATACAGTCCTGCACTCATACCAGAACCACATACACCAGTGTCAACACATCAGTGTCCATCACTTCCAACATAATCATCAATCAGAAAACATCTGCTCCAGGGCTAAAGGAAGCCGGCAGACTGCGAGAATTGTGAATTGTACATAGATTGACAATTTGATCTGGGTAATTTTGGCCCTGTGATTTTCACTCACTCACTCACTCGCTCACTCACTCACCGTCTATACCATTTTATCCTGGAGCCAAACCCTGGAGATTTAGGGTACAAGGCGCGGTACACCCTGGACGGGGTGCTGGACGGAGTGCCAGTCCATCACAGGGCACACATATAAACACGCTCATTCACACACTATGGGCTGTTTGGGAACGCCAATTACTCTGCATTCGGGTGAAATCCCAGAGAAAATCCCATCAAGCACAAACGTGCAAACTCCATGCACACTGAGGCAGGAATCGAACCCACGACCCTGGAGGTGCAAGATGAAAGTGCTAACCACTGCACCACCTTGTGCTTTTCAATTCAGTACACTTACTGTAAATAGCACTAATGTTTATTGTCTGATTTGCTTCAAGCAGCTGTTTTCCATACAGGTTTTGAAGTATTTCCACTCATCACCCCTCAAGGGTTTGAGTCCTGCCTTCAGATCTGTGTGTGGAGTCATCATCTCTCTCTGTGGTTCCTCCAGATGCTCTGGTTTCCTCCCACAATGCAAATAAATACAGATTAAACCAATTGATGTTTCCATTTTTTTTCCCCTGCTAAGCTTCTGCTCCACACTCCACTCCAGTAGGTGGCAGTAATGCACACTCACAAAACAAGAGCATCTTACATTTAGAAGACACCCTTATCCAGAATGACATTTTTATCTCATTATACATCTGAGCAGTTGAGGGTTAAGGGCCTTGCTCAAGGGCCCAACAGGTACAACTTAACCTCGGATCTTAACCAGTGAGCTACCCCTGACCCCACTTTAAGTGATTTGCAGAAGTTGGAAGCGGTTTATATTTTCATCACAAATTCGTACATTTTAAACCGTATTGCATATGTAAGTTCACTTAAAAAGTGTAAAATGATTCGGAATCAAAACCTTCCCCTTATTGAATCAACAAACTGAATCCAACAATAAAAGATTATTAAATGTATAATCTGTTCAATCACACAGCTCTACAAACTGCGCACTAATAACAGATGTACTACATTGATTCAACTGTCTAATAGGGTTATCTGATATACAGGCAAATCAGTGTATAAATAAAGTTAGTACAGTACAAATCGTCCTCCTGGATAATTCTTCTTATATACTACATTAAATCACATCATCGCTCGGAGCATAGCTGAAGGGGATAAAAGAAGGCGTGGTACCTGGGCGCAAGTGAAGTGTTTCATTGTTGCAGTAATCAGTGAAGCAGCAGTTGCGTTTTGACACATCTTTGGAGCTGTAGCAAAACACCTGTCCCTTAAGCTCATTGGGGGTCAGGCAGGACTTTGAGGCCTCCTCCTTCCCATTGATGAGCATCACTGAGTTCCAGCATGCTCCCTCAGCCTCCGTCTCACAGGTGTGATTCGCACACAGCTGGCACACACATTTAAGTGCTGAAACAACACAGAGAAAAATAACTGGATGTTAAAACTATTACTGAAGGTTGAAACCTTCTGCAAAATAAGGTCATTTCTTTAATTCACTGAGAAGGCCCAAATTCCCCTTATTCTCTTATGCCTCATGCGATTCAAATGGTTACTGATAAAAGCACAAAAAATATCGCAAGGTCTTTTAATGGCATATGTGGTCTACTGAGATGTTGATGGATGTGCAGGAGCCTTTTACTAACTATCAATATATGCATGTATACTTAATTTACAGACTAATTTAAATTATAAATATAACTCACTAATTAATGTTTTACATTTCATTAGCCCTTATTCCATTTATCTTATGCCAATTTTACACCAGACAGCAACCATTCAACATCCAATATTCTTTTTACTATTTGTTTAATACCATTTATTGTGTGGGTTTCATATTTTTTTATTTATCCTTGCCAAGACCTTTTTACCTCTTTTTAAGAATGTAATCCTGTTGACTTCTTCAGTCAGGTTTATAATCAACCTATATCAAATAAGCTTTACTCAGCATATGAATCAGTATCACATTCAGATTCACATTCTGATTCATATCATAATTTGCATTGTGATTCTGATTCAAAGTATAGTTCACATTCTGATTCATATCATAATTTGCATTGTGATTCTGATTCAAACTATAGTTCACATTCTGATTTGCATTCTCATCCTGATTCTGATTTGCATTATTAACCTGATTATTGATCATTCGTTGTGAATCATAATTTGAATCAGACTCAAATACGAATCTGAATGTGAATCAGAATCACAATATTAATCAGAATGTGAATTAGACTCAAAGCACAAATCAGAATGTGAATCAGAATGTGAATTAGAATGATGAACAGGATCACAATGCAAATCAGAATGTGCACCCAATGTGAAACAGAATGTGACCACAATGTGAATCATGATCATAATGTGAATAAGAATGTAAATCGTGATCATAATGCAATTTTGAATATGAATCAGGATCATGTTTTTAAGTTCACATTCTAATCCTGATTCATCCTCATTCGTTGTGAATCATAATTTGAATCAGACTCACAATACAAATCTGAGTGTGAATCAGAATCACAATATGAATCAGAATGTGAATCAGAATGATGAACAGGATCACAATGCAAATCAGAATGTGCACCCAATGTGAAACAGAATGTGACCACAATGTGAATCATGATCATAATGTGAATGTGAATGTAAATTGTGATCATAATGCAATTTTGAATATGAATCAGGATCATGGTTTTAAGTTCACATTCTAATCCTGATTTTGATTTGCATTATTAACAAGATTCATTCTCATTCACTGTGAATCATAATTTGAATATGATATAATAATATCTGAAATAGTTTGCATAAAGTATGATATTGCTGATGAAACTGCTATTGCATTTTAAATATAAAATACAATGCTGATTGTGAATGTCATTAGGTTTGGTAACGTTGTTCTTGAGGTGTAACTTCATGTTCAAGTAGGCTATTCCTATGTCTGAAACAACCTCCTCTGTAGCAGCTTCTGAAAGAAAAGAAGATACCAACTGCAAATTGATTTTCTCCACATGCTTCCTGGATCGGAAAGAAAACAGGCACTTAAGGTAATGTAGGTTTCTTCCCAAAACCCTTTTAACCAACACAACAATACATTTCATTTTGCTCAGCTCATTACTGGGTGCAGTGAGTGTTATTGAGTTAGTGAAGATAGGCTCGGTGGAGGCATGTGTAGAAACGTGGCAACATCTTGTGTGTTAGTTTAAGGAAGTGCAATCTACACCTTCTTGGAAATACAGGAATTCCTGCCTTTCCGTTTCAGTTCCCAAAAGCTAAAAGTTCTTAACAATTTGAAGGGTTTCACAGCCAATCTAGTCTTGTACACTATGAAACAGAAAGGCAGTGGGAGGGGGTACTGCAGTACCTGAGGACCATTATCAGCTTCAAGGTTTTGAGCATATTCAGCTGAAGGTTGCTGTGAATGCACCAGAGGCCCAATTCAGCTTTCTGACTCTATGCAGACTTGCCACTATGCTTGATCAAACTAATAACTGTCTGGTACAATTCAATTCAAATTTAATTGAACATCGCTTTTAACAATGGTCATTGTCACATTGTTTCCTTTTAGTTCCTTTAAAGACTAAAAGGAAAATTACAGCATGAAAATGTGTATGAAATATGAAAAATATGTATGAATCAAAATGATTAGATAGAGCAAGCCGAGGGCGACAGTGGCAAGGGAAACCTCCCTGAGATGGCAGTATTAAGAAACCTTGAGAGGAACCAGACTCAACAGGGAACCCATCCTCATTTGGGTGATAACAGATAGCAGGAATTGTTTTGCAGTCATACTAAGTGGTATCTGCAAAGGTTCAACAGAAGGGTCACTGGAGACACAGTCATTGCAACAGGGTGCACCAGAAATAGTGTTCAAGAATCCAGATGCGAGTTACCCAAGTCTCATCATCTGCTGCCTCCACCAGTCAGAAAGCTATAGATCCAGTTAAAGGTGAAAGTACGGTGCACAATTTGAACGGGGCAGATCAAGAATAATAATTTTATTAAATGTCAAAAAAAACAAAAAAAAAACATAGTACAGAAACTCCAGGAAGTTCAAAATAGATGCTTTCCATTGTCCCCTTGTTGCTCCACAACTAATATCTTGAAATAGACATATAAAGATGGCTATAATCTGCTTAACGTCTATGGCCGTTAGCCATCTTGTGGCCACCAGCCGACTGAGTTGCTCCTTTTCAGGTTACACAACAGGATCCAGGACTTTAGACTGCCAGTAAATCTGGGTAAGCCTGCTTAGGCTAATCCCAAACTGCCCCACTCGCACCTGTCCTTCTAAAGCCATGTCCACACGTAGAGGGGTATTTTTAAAAACTGACATTTTTCTACTTTTTTTTTTTTTTTACATATATATAATTCTGTCCATACAACCTGTGTTAAAAATATTTTTGTCCACATGAAAACACAAAACACCCTGTTAGGTGCTGCCCGCCTAATCAACAGGGGGCCAATCAGAAGCCAAGACAAAAAAAACATCATTTCCGGTTGCGCTATATAGAAGTCCGACCGAGTCTTGTTCAAACCACCGTAGCTGTAGAGCTGTAGAGTACATTCAGACACCTCTGTTCGTTAACGTAATGTGAAAGTAACTGTAAAGTCCAGTAAGCAACGTTTACACAGTCACTAGTTTACATAAGTCTGCCACAAGAAGATCTTCAGCACACAAGGTGACGTTATCAAAATCTTGAAAACGTTTTGGAAAATCTTCACTTTGGAAGGAGTTTTCCAAAAGCTCCATTTTCAACAACCAAAACTGCGATTGCATGTGGATGAAAGGCCAAAATGCAGAGAAAAATCTCAGTTTTTAAAAATACCCAGTTACATGGGGACATGACCTAGGACAGGTTCAACTCTCACTCACTCATCATCTATACCGCTCACGGGGAGCCTGGAGCCGGTCCTAGGAGACTTAGGGCACATGGCAGGGTACACCCTGGACAGGGTGCCAATCCATCGCAGGGCACAGACACACACTCATTCACACACTACAGGCAATTTGGGAGTGGCAACTGTGGAAGGAAATCGGAGTACCCGGAGGAAACCCACCAAGCATGGGGAGAACATGCAAACTCCATGCACACAGAGACGGGAATCGAGCCTGGCCGGGGATCGAACCTGCACCCTAGTGGTGCAAGGCGACAGTGCTAACCACTACACCACCGTGCCGCCTAGGTTCAACTCTCCTGCTTTCAAAGAACAATCCAAACAGCAGATAAAATTTTCAGAGAGAGAGAGATAGATTCCAGCTACCCATTGGTCAAGGACTGAAAAAAGGCTGGCCATCATGTAGCTTTTTTTTTTTTTTTTTAAATTGGGAGTTTGTTAACCTTTTGGAACCCAGTAATTACAGCTTGCTTCAAAATGGGTCACAGCATTCAGAAGTTTCTTCTGGTTCTGAAATCGGATTATTGTTTTCAGGATCCTGAAGCTCATAGCGTGAAAAGTGTCAGAAAGATACCAGACATTTCATGTCCAGTGGGTAATAAACAATTTGTCTCATTTAAATCTTTCAGTGTATAATTGGAATAGGATAAAACTGTCCATAATATCTACATTTCTCTAACATATGTTGGTAATTTTCAGACCAACTACAAAGAGTACACTTATCACAACCCCAAACTGATGTTTCTGTTACAGAAAAGGCAAAATAGTGCATCACAAATAGTATTAGAAAATTTTGTTTTAAAAATGCAAATAGCAAAATAATAATAATAATAATAATAATAATAATAAATCAACATTTATATACAGCCATCTTATAAATATGGTGACCATGAAGAAGTCCACTTTGTCCTGGTAGAATGAATCAATACAAGGTTATATTAACATTTCTTATAATAATTAAGTACTTTATTAACCCCAAAGGAAATTTGTAATTTTGCATATTCCAGATAGGTTAGGTAGCTGGGGTCAGAGTGCAGGGCCTGGCTTAATACCGGGCCCCTGGAGCAGACAGGGTTAAGGGCCTTGCTCAAGGGCCCAACAGTGGCAGCTTAGCAGAGCTGAGTATCTCGCATTACCCGACCTTCCAATAAGAAACCCAGCAACGTACTGTCATTTGAGCCATTTAGCCACCACTGCCCCATAATAATAACCTGATGGCTTTGGTCAGTTCCAGGATTTGATAGAATTCAAGATTTCTCATACTGACCCACAGAATGAAGCGCTCAAACACTACTTTAGTGTAGTTAAATTATGACACAGTTGTAGTCGGTGCTTTAAAATAACTAGTCTTGTTGGGAAAGGATAGACTTTGGAAACAAATCTGCTTTGTGAAATATGTTATGAAATAAAAGCTGGTAAGGCAACAACAGCATACAAATTCACCCAAGATAAATGTTAAAGCAAAATCCTTCAAATTCCTTCCTCTAAGAGTTTTACTTGTTCAAATATATTTTCACTTGTACACTATAAAAAGCAGTGCGTCCTCAATTAAAGAAAATTCTAATTACATTTCCAACCACATCAAAATGTTTTTTTTTTCCTTGCTGCCTGCTTCAGATGCCTTTTCCCACTTTAGTGTTGGATAAGCTGCTTGCTATCAAAGTTTTTTTTTTTTTTTTTTTTTTTCCAAAGATTAAAACTCAGAACAAAGAGAATGTGACATGTCCAGCATTAATTTTAGCCAGGTCTCCTACAAATAATTTCAGTATCACGACCAACAAAGCATTGTAGTCTACCATGTCCGCATGCCACCGTCCTCCTCTGGACACGCTATAATAAGAAAATGAGGTGAGAACTACGATCAATTTCTTCACATGCTAGAGCACACTTCATAAAAACAAACAGTAAAGGAATAATTCAATGGATTTTTAGTTGCATTTTATTTTAATTCCCTATATTTATTCTTTAAAATGAACGTACCAGACTGGTCATGTTGCAGGCAGATGTGGGCAAAGTGCACAAATCCTGCACTCGAGTGAAAAATGTAGATACCCTGGGTAAAATATTACTTAAGTACAAGGCTTCCATTTGCGATTATACTTGAGCTTTAAAAAGCCCTTAAGTCAGAGTAAAAGAGGCTCGTTCTCGCTAAACTACAGACTTGTTGTTTTCGTTACTGTCTGCAACCATCTCCAGTTCTGATTTCAAGCACCTGCTACATGGTTAAGCATTTCACAGAGGAAAGGCAAATCAAGCCATTATGCATTACAGTCAGCAGGTGGCGATATTACTGCTTAAAATATTACGCACCGCCCTGGTTCTGTAACACAACGCCATGCACCAATGTAGTGAAGTAGAAAGTAGAGATATTTGCTGTATGATGTAGTGGAGTACAAATAAAAAGGATCCATGAAGAGAAATTCTCAAATAAAGTACATATATGTGAAAGTAGAGCAACAAAGCAAATGTATTTTGTTACCTTCCACCTCTGGATCTAGGTAAACAGTTATTAACTACGCATGCATCTGTGACGTGCACGATATTTCAGCGTTGTTTCCGACAATTAGACGCTATTTTGTTTGTTTCATGCATAAACTAAGAATATCAATGATATTACACGTCCTGTCCCTGTTCCAAATGGCTTTGAGTAAATGTTAAAGTATCCGTCAAGTGCGTAAAATGTTTTTGTTTAGGTTTATTCATTCAGCATCAGCAACTCTCTCCTAGTCAGGATGACAGTGGATCTCGGGTGTGAAATGGGAGAGTGTGTACACCCTGGAAAGAATGAAAGAATGCATATCTATCACAGAGCTCCATGCACTCACAGTGACAGGGCAATTAAGCGCAGGCAAGAGAGGCGTGAAGAAACCAGAGAACCTAACGACAAATGTTACACACTGTAACCCAAGCTTCGGATCGAGAGGACCCAGGAGCCGCGTTACTGTGCCACAGTGTTTTTTGATTCGCTTTTGGAAAAGGTTTTCAGAACTTATATCCATGAAAAACAATTCTAATGCAATTATGAAAAAAATCTAAAGTAGTATTTTAATATTTCCAACATTACATACAAAAAAAAAACACACACAGGGGCAATTTAGGGACACTCGAACACAAAATCTATTCTACTGGGAATATTTCTGGGACTACCAGTTGCAGCAATACTTTTTTTGCAATAACTCTTGGTAGGTTTGAGTTCAGCTTGAGAAACAAAAGCTTCAGGGAAAACTGCCGAATTGATAAAGCATTCTTGACAACCGGCATTTACGAAAGAGCACAAGAACTCCTCGTTCATTCAGCAAATTAATTAAATCATGTCTCAAAATATTATGCGTGTCTAGTTAACTATCAAAACTATTACTCTGTTTTCATTTTCAGCTCCATCATCTTGAAAGGAAGGTTCTTTAAATTATTAAATAGACTCAGTATGTCTATCATTCCATTTATAAAATTGTGAAAATGTTGAGTCTGTCCTAAACTATATAAAATTCTTAATGCAAGAAGAAGAGAACAAAAAGCTTTACTAATGTGAAAAGATGATTACTGAGCAAAATGTCTGTTTTTTTTTCTCTCCATAAAACAGACATTTAAAGTAAAAAAAAAAAAATTCTCATTGTAGCTTTACTCTGGAAGAGTGAAGACCTCTGGTGGTTCTATATTTAGGAATGGACAATGTTTGAATAAAATGGGTTTATAATGGTGCAATATTGTATTTGTGGTGTCATAAAATGAAGCTTTATTATCCACTAGTGGTCTTGTGTATACCAAGAGAAGGGGGGAAATGAGGTAGCGGTGCCAAACAACAATGGAATATAAGAACGCATGTCATCTCAGACCTCATTGTTCTGTCACGAGCATATAATGAAAAGGAAATCATAAGAGTCACAATAAATAAAGAAATAATACAGTGTTTGACCATAAGGAGGCATTTTTCTCCAGAAAAATTCAGCTGAAACACTGAATTTCAATCTGACCATAAACTAAAATAGAAATTAAACTAAGAAACAAACATTATGGACAAAAAGGCATCAGGTGTAATTTCATTAGTTTCAGAGCCCGATCATGCTGCAATATTAAAAGCAACTCCAAAACAAGGAAAAGTGAACAATGCAAATATAAACATCACCACAAATCTCGTAAAAGCCAGATTAGAACAGGACAGAAGGTTCCACTCAGCCTCATTACACACATTTAACTGACTCGCAGGAGGATATCAGTGCTACCAAGCTTGTAAAGTACAGCTACAAGATAACAAAAGCAAAAGTAGCATGTGTGTGTTTGTATATAATACATTTGTACAGTAGCACTACACTGCAGCAGCAAAAGGTCTTGCAAAGTATTACAACAGATGATGACATCTTTATCTATCTATCTATCTACTTATCTACCTCTCTATCTTTTTATGAAACCATTGTAGCTAGTTTGTGTGTTTTTCCTGGTTTCCTCGTATTAGAATTCAACCTGGACTCTGTAGAACTTCCATAGAAATCAAGCAGGTTTCTACTATTGGAAACTGTAAACCCATAAACTGCAAGGTGCACTTATTTGTTCATGTCACACTTGATCAATGCATTCATATACAATGTGTTTTGAACCCTCAGGATGAATCAGTCACAGCAGGTTGTGTGATACAACACTTTGATATCAGCAAAAGCAAAAATAAAACCTACTGCAATTACAAATACAATAAACAGATTATTTATTGCACAGTCGTACAAGTTAAGACTGGATTTCCATTCTTTAGCCCATGAACTATTGTGAGTGACTGATGAGGGGGTCAGGGGTATATCAGGGCAGGGTAACACACCGTCATACAGTAGTAGGCTACAGTTCTATTAAAATCCCATGTACTCAGGTGAAGGTGTTAGAGACAGAGAGTGCACTTTATTTATTGCTTAAGAAAAAAAATCCCATTAAGTGTTCGGACTTTCTCTGCGTTGCATAATAACACGTGAGTTTTTATGTGCACAGAGGTTCAGAGTCCCCTTGTAGGTTTATAATTAAACTAAATATATACACACACACATATATATAGTAAAGTATAGTAATTAAACTATATTAAACCATGAAGTTTAATGAGAGGTTCACTCAGTCACATAAGACATAAGAGGAAGCGCGAGACCTTGCAGAAGTTAGAGCTTACCTGTGACAAGCGGCGCGAGCGTCACCGCCAGCAGCAGCGCCGCGCACCTGAGACCGAAACGATCCATGCGCTGCTACATCCGCGAGACACACGCACACACATGCACGCGCGGCACTCCGCTAGCAACCCGGCTGCCTCGCCGTGGGCCAGGCGCATCGCACGGCTTCCTTCATCCGCGGTTTGTTCCACGCGGCGACTCGCGCGCTGCTGCACTCTCACGCGCTGGGAAATGAAAAGCGGAGCGCGCGGATAAAAAAGCGCAGGAAATGCCCCAGGGGGAGGTAATCCGCCCCGCCTCCGGCCCGCACGGGGATATGAACCGATTAGAGCGCGAGACTACCAGCACGTACTAACACCTGGACTGTTTATTTACAAAGGCAAAAAAAAAACAACAACAAAAAACATCGCCATTGGGAGAGTCGATTCAGTGGTGGTGACACCTGTAGAGAGTTCATTTTTAAAATAGACAAGTTGTTCAAAGTTCTGCACAAACATAGCCTACGTTCAGATCACAAACAACATTGCTCATTTCTGATAGTTTTTGGTCCTAACAGTTTTGCATGCCCTGATTCACGGTTCACATTTATAATTACAAGTGATTTTATCTGACTCTAGTGTGAACACGTCTGTCCAATGAAACGGAACCCTTATGCAATCCGGCTTAAAACACATATTTGTGCGATCATGCATTCATTTCAAACAGTGGATATAATTTTAGCAACAATATATATATAGTTGGAATGCCTATAACCTAGAACTAACAATAGCTTACTTTTAAACTTTATGAATCCAAAAAAAAAGTTTAATGTATTTTTTATTATTCATTTATACATTTAATAACTTATAAGTTATTAAATAAGTGTTACTTCTCTTCCTGGTAACTCCAATGACAATTTAGAGAAAAATCGCTTTACCACATGTAATGTGTAAGACCACTTGGTTTTCAATGACAGTATGTCAAATTCAATTAATTATGAGATGTACAGAGTTTTGTGTCTGATTTTTGACAGTTAAAAAACTAGTAACACTGATGACAGACTTAAAAGCTTTGCGTAAAATTGCAAAATAAATCATCTCATTTCGAAACAAATGCATGGGTCAGAAACAATTTCAAATTGTCAAATGTATTTCAAGATAAATGTTTTTTTTATGTAACAGTAACACCAATGACTTAGTTTGGGGTGAGTGATGTTTATTATATATTATTAATTACAATCAATTATTGTTTCATGATTACATTTTAGTGTTTTACTTATTTTATAAGATATCAGTGTTATTGTTAATCAGACTTATTTCATGGGGGGAAAAAAAACTTTAGAGGGATCAACCTTTTCCTTGAACTTGGCCTTTTTAAAAAAAAAATGCTACAATTAAATATTGAACATTAAAGTCTGTTATGTTAATTAAAATAATTTTAGCATCAGCAAAACCTTTCACCATTTTATACAATGACCAGCCCGTTCTCCTTCAAGTTGCATGGCCACCTATCGGATATGTATCCGATCAAGGAGCACATACAAAAGTGACATTGGATTTGAGCAAAACATCAAATTTGTGTGTTCAGACAGCCCTAAAAATCAGGTCTGTGCAGGCTGGTAATGTCAACGTAGCCTTAGTTAAGAAAGAAGCACAGTAAAGGGCATACAACAGGTTTAGACAACGATATAATAAATACATCAATGTTGTTGTTAGTCTTTTGGCTACAACCATCAAACCAATCTGCACACAATTTTGCAGAGGTTTCACACCAGATGCCCTTCCTGGCGCAGCCCTCACATTTTCTTCAGGCTTGGGACCGGCACTGCATCCAATGGCTGCGGTTTGAACCGGGCTCTTCTGCATGGCAGGCAAGAAACCTATCACTGAACCCCCAATGCCCCTTTAATAAATATCATTAATATTAAAAACATCTATGATTTTTTTTTAAATAAAGAACTATTTGCGAGAACCAAGGAAATTCTTAAAATATATATTTTACAGTAATATTATTGGGGGGTGAGGGTGCGTGCATTTGTCTGCGGCCTATGCATAACACTAATTGATTCATTATACACTGGAAACTCTGGGCACAAAGTGGGGTACATCGTGGATGGGGTGCAAGCCCATCACAGGCCACAAGGGCACATATATCAACACACCAAGTCATACATTATGGGGAATTTAGAAATGACAATCAGCCTATAACATGTCTTTGAACTGTGGGAGGAAACTGGAGTACCCAAAGAAAACCCACAAAGCGCAGGCGACTCCACACACAGACCATTAAGGTGCTCATTCTAATATGTATTCTAAGCCACCATGCATCTTTATTCATAATAAACATGAAAATGAAAAAAATGAAAGGACTTAAACCTAGATGTGTGGTTTACTTTATAAATTCAATCAGCTTTAAAATAATGCACATGCGTCTGACATTCATTTGGATCATCACATTTGCAAATCTTCTGAAATGAATACAAAGAATTAATAATGTGACACTGCAACTAAATAAACAAATTGAAGTTAAACAGAGGTTGAATCTGTTTAACGTTTCATTTTGTGTTAAGGAGACTGAAGTTCTGTAGTATAAAATCTGAATTAAGGAGGTATTTTCTTGTTTTTTTGTAGTCATAATACCATCAAGTGTGGGAGAATATTTTTAACACACAACTTCGTTACTAGGCAATATTGAGCTACAATGTGTGCACCACATGAAGCGATTTCTTTGTTAAAGTGACAAAAAATGTTTGCCACCATATCGCACGAATACTTTTGTGCTCAAGCTTTGTCTTTGTGCTATAGTGTTTCAGGGGAGGAATCCATTTCTAAGTAAGACCAATGTATTTTGTTTTGTCCAAAATTCTATATTGGCAATGCTGATACCTGACCCGACGCTTCAAAATCCTTCAAAATCTATTATACTACTGAGCAAAGCGAACCTGTATTAGTTTCATCTGCATACAAAATGAACAAGTCAAAATCGAATTCCTTTGACTATACGAACCTCAAGATTGAGATGACTTTTAAGACATTCAAAATCTGTTTGAAGCACTGTTGTAGCGCACAGCTGCAGAACATTCATAATTTATCATTTTTTTTGTCATTAGAAGACGATGGGTTTTGTTTTACATCTGGTTCTCCTCAACACCTGCACCTCAGTCTTGAGCTTGTTTGGGATATAAAAAAAAACAAACTTTTTTGTCACAACTACTGTCAAAAGGAATATAAAAAGAAATGTTTATTATATTAAATTGAATATGATAATTTATAACAAGTCCACTAAGTATAACATCTAAAAAATAAAGGATGTGAAGCTGGAAAAGTTAAGTGCTTGTCATTGAGTGCACTTAGAAAATAGGCTTACTTGTGTGTTTATCAATTAAATGTACTGGACCTAGAGGAACATATAACATTTGCAAAAGGTACAAATGCATTTAAAAGAATCGTATTATAACCCTTAAAACCCAGGCGGCACAAGTCTGTGTAGGCAACGCAGCATAGTTCAATGACAATAAATTATATAGTTATGTGATTTATATAAGCCTCGCTGGTGTGTTTTAATGGAACGGCTTCAGGCATCAAACCGTGCATTCGCAGGTAGAACGAAAGTGTAAATTCGAACACTACTGGAATATGGGAATGACATCATAAAAAATGTAGAACTCTAAATGAGCATATTGACATTTTTTTTTAGAGGTCATAGTTATATAACAACCGAAAACAAATACATGATGTGTGTATCTGTGCTATCTCTTTGCCCATGTGACACATTTTTTTGTTGTTGTTTTTGCATAGTCATGTTTATATAGTTGATTAAAATGAAATTTAATTCAATTCATCATATTGCCTATGTTGTACTGAAAAAAAGGATACGTCACTCTATAATGCACAACCCTATCCCTATATGCATGAATATATATAAATAAAAAAACAGGGGGAAAAAAGGCTAAAATGCTGAGAGTTTTTAGATCTACGTATAGTACTCGATTACTAAAAGACTGCAGCAATAATTCTTTTAAAAAAAAGATTTTTTTTGACAGCAAGTTCTGTGTTGAGAGAGGAATTAAATAGTATTGAGAAGATGCCAGATTTACACAAACATAACTGTATTTTGAAATACCTGCACTGCTTACTGGTTCCCTGGGCAGCTGAATGCACAGTGCTCCAACTTTGGCACAGTGTGTGACATGTATTTGGGGAGAATCAGGCCAAGGGTAGCGCTAGTGTGTCAAAGACCAGTGGCCAAACAACTCTAGGACAGGGTTCCATTTCTTATGCATTTTTATTTTTTCCTCTATATGCGGGATTAGTATGACCTACTGTAATAAGTATAAAATCTAAATATTGTCTTTGAACAGAAAATTGAGTTTGACACTCTCTGGTGTTTCTACTTATTAGTGTATTGTGCTTTTGCTACCATTAAATGATGCTATAATGGGTCTACCAATGAGGACAAAAGGTCTTAGTTAGACAGGATGAAGTATAAGGTGCAGCGAAACCAAAAAGTGATGTGTCCATATAAGGACGCAGGGACGCAAGTTAGGCCAAATCTACAGTGCATCCGCAGCAATGTTAAAAGCACTCCGGCTTTATACAAGTGTACTCGCCATCATCTGCTTCACTAAGCTCAGTTTCTATTCAGATTGAAGGCTCCCAGGTTCTATTCTGCTGAAATGCATTTCCAGTGGATCAGACGAATAACGTCTTGCAACTCAAATACTTCTGAAAGATTTCTCGAAATTAATGAAAGCATTTCGATTCAATCAAGTTAGTTTATTAATGTGTTTATGGATTTCAAATATACAAATTTTTGTTGTTGTTTTTGCTATGCACCGAAGACATTTGTGTTTGAGATCATAACATAATTATGAGATGAAAGACGAAAACTCATCCTTTACTTTCTAGTTTTTACATCTCGATGTGTTGGACCACTTACAACATGGCAGCTTTGGTGGCAGACCAAGCTAGTGGGGAACAAATCAATAAGAACCATTGCACAAGCATTGACTATAGCCAAGATAACAATTTGGAATGTCCTGAAAAAAAGAAAGAAAACACTGGAGTACTAGCAGCCAGACATGGAACAGTCAGCCAAGGAAAACAACGGCAGTTGATAACAGAATCACTGAGACAGTTGTGTACAAAAAACCCAAAAACAGCAGTCAGTGACATCACCAAGGATGTCAACGGGGCAGGGGTGAAGTTATACTAATCCGCCGTTCAAAGTAGACTTAGAGATACAGCAATTCGTACCACAAGAAGCAAACCACAAATCAGGGGTAAGATATAGTAGGTAGAGTATCTAAAAGCCAGATTGGAATTCACAAAGAAATACAAAGATGAGCTTCCGAAGTTCTGGAACCAACATTGACTTCTACCAAAGTGATGGAAAACTTGGAGAAAGAAAGAAGGGATCTGCTCATGACTCTAAAGGTACAAGTTCATAGGATGTCATAAGCATGGTGGAGGTGATGTGATGGTTTGGCTGATTCTGGAACACACTCACTAATCTTTATTATTGATGATGAAACTCATGATGATAGTAGCAGAATTAATTCAGAAGTCGACAGAAACATTCTGTCTGACAATTTATAGAGAGATGCAACCAATCTAATGTAAGTTCACATATACTTTACTGCACAGTGCAATTCTTTATTCTTCGCGTATCCCAGCTTCTTGTTAGTAGCCTGAGGTCAGGGCGCAGGCTCAGCCATAATACGGCGCCTTGGAGCAGCCCCCGCAAGAGCGGCAACCTGGCAGAGCTGCGGCTCGAACCACCGATCTTCCGGTAAGTAAACACCCTGAGCCACCACTGCCCAAAATATGTAATTGTTTGTCAAATGTACCTTACAGCACAGTGAAATAATTTTTTCATATACCCCAGTTAGGGAGCTGGGGTCACAGCACAGGGTCAGCCAGGTTACAGCGGGTCTTTCTCAAGAGCAGAATAGTGGCATCTTGGTAGAGCAAGGGGTCGAACCCGCAACCTTCCAATCAGTAACCCATAGCCTTAACCGTTTGAGCCACTGCGGCCCTGCCTTGGAAGGAACAATCATGTGGTAACACAACGACTCAAATTGCTCTACCAACACAACAAAGGACTTCTGCAGGCAAAAAGCGTGGGAGAGTATAGATCGGTCATGTCAATCACAAACCTTTTGAAGAGGAGATAGACAGGAGAAACTGGAACAGAAAAGATGTTGCAGTATGATCGTGGAAAATCATCACATGAGGAGAATGCAAAAGTCTGGGGATGTCAGTGGGTCACGGGTTTGACGCTGTAAGAGATTTGCAACTAAATACTAAGAGTAGTCAGTACTGTGCAAAAGTCTTGAGCCCACCTCATTCATTCATTCATTCATTCATTCAAATTAAAGAAATAAGAACAAATGTTTTACTGCGCCAGGCTGCAAAGAGCCTAAAGATCTCATTTAAAACTAGGTTGTTTATTTAATAACCTCTGCAGCAACCATTTCCCCTGTCGTCTGTTCCAACCACTCAGCATCACCAGTATACTAATCACCGGCCTGATCATCTGTTATCACCGGCATCTGTTTCTCACTGGATCATACCTCAAGTTAGATGTTTTTTCATGCTTGAATGTGTAGCAAAAAAAAAAAAAAAACTAAACAATGAGAGCCAAAGAAGTCTTTCAGGAAGCATGCAGTCTACATTTAAAATACAAAAAAAGTCTGACTATTTGGAAGCAAAATATGAATAATTAAGGTCTGACTCACAGATTTCGGCACTGTACTGTACTTTAAGACCATATTTTTACCCACCTAAAAGGTGGGTGTGGTCTGCCACAAAAGATTTATATTATGTCTTAACATAAATATCAGGAAATGAAAGCTGATATTTAAAACACATCCAAAGTAAGAGGGAATTTGCTTAAAGGTTACAACAGACCTTGAAATACTTGAGAAGAAAAGTGTTTCCAAAAACCTGTATAAAAAAAAAAAAAAAAAAAAAAACTATTTGCTGGGAAGAGAAAGGCGGAGGAACTGCTGCCAAAAACAGTCCAAAACATTGGCAGGACATTTACTTAGTAGCGAAAAAAAATTTCTCAGAACCTATTCACACCTAAAAATATTTTTTCAGTGAAAATGAAGAAATGGTACTGCAGTGAACAACAGGCACAGGAGCGATGTGTCCTAGTGCAACCCTAAAATCTACCTCTGCTCAATAAAATAAACTTTGCTTTTTGATAATTGATTTTAATATTTAATAATACGCCTGTACATCTCAAAAATTAACTTAATCCTCTATGCAATGGCTTTACCACTTCCCATAAACAGCAAGTCACATTTAACAGATAAAATGTTATCTTGTCCATCTCCTCTTTTTCCTCAGTACAAAAAAAAAAAAAAAAAAGGTTTTGATGATAAATTCATGCAAAGGAATGCAAGGCTTGACATATTTGGCTGGATTTTCTTTTGTTTTGTTTTTTTTACATGGAAAAACCTTAATTTTGCCAAAAAGCACAACTAATTTCAAACAGTGCATCAATTTTTTATCTCATATTTTGACACACTTTGAAGTCTGCATCAATAATATGGTTGGCGTAGTCAATGTGGAGTGTGCACAATATTTGATTTTGTTCAGAAGGCATAAAAAGTTGCTTAAAATCCTGATTTAAGATCTATTTGTTAAAGTCCCAATAAAAGACTGAATGTTTTTCTACAAACAAAAAAAAAACGATTACATAAAATGACAATACTACAATAATGGCATTAGAAAATAGAAAGATGCACAAGTGCTACACTTTCACCCTAAAGAAATCCAAATTGTACAAATGTGGAAATCAGAAATGCCTCCAAAGCCACACACACACACACACACACACACACACACACACACACACACACACACACACACACACACAGTTATCCACTTTCCCTGATAAACTACTGTAACAGATGACATTTGCATATCAAATTCTGATTGGTTCTTATTTTATGATCCAACAACACTAATCTATGATGCATTTAATACCAATTATGAGATTTGTAGCTCTGTGTTTCTTACAAGAATTAGGCAAAATGGTCAAAACAGTCAAATAAACTGTTTTAGGATGAAATCTGCTAGTCAATACATCGTAATAATTGTTTAGGGTGAGATCTATACTGCCTTAATTACTACAGTAAAAATCATATATTTAAATATTAAATATTAACAACCCGACATTTTTTTTTTTTACTTAAGTTGTGTGGTCAGTGCACATATTTTGAATTATTAACAGTTTACAGGCATTGCCTAATATTTTTGTAGTTAAGAATCTTTTTTTTTTTATTTACTTTAGCATCTATAGTCCACAAAGCTTATGAAACAAACAAAAGGGAAATAGCTAAATGCTTAATAATACAAAAAAATATCAGTGACACAAACATCTCAGGCAAAACAGTAACAGAGTGGCTATTGTACGGTTCAAAAACGTAAATAAATTACAGCTCAAGTGACATGAAAGAAGGCAGAGATGCACTTTTTTTTATCCTTATACTGTAAACGGCAGTGCAAAAGTAAACAAAAACAACAAAAAACAACTGTAACATAAAACTAAAAGTTGCTCGCGTTATCTCTGTGATTGATAATGGATAAGGATATGATGCTAGTGGAATATAAAATACAGCCTTTTTTTTGGCAAATTGTCATATCTTTTCCTCTCCAAATTCTTCCGTAACAGTGCAAGTAAGGAATGCCAGCGACTGCCAGTGCAATTAATCAAAAAAAAAAAAAAAAAAGCACAGACAATATTGCTAAAAGAAAGACGTCTTTTCCAGACATTTCTAAAACTCAAAGCTGCGTTAGAAGTAAACTGGAGATCTAAAGCGACTTTCTCCTTTCCAGGTCTTGCTACAATAACAGTCTCTGTGAAAGCTAGGTCACATATATCTGCAGTCTTTTAAAATGCCCCCTGTGCCATCTTTGGATGCCAAAACGTGTCCAACTGTACGTTTTAAAATAAATACATTGTGCCTCAAAGAGAGCACGGTGTCCGTGAGGTCCCTTTTTTATGTTTTGTTTTGTTTTTTTTTATTTCCTGGATCTCCAGACGAGTCATCCGCTGGAGGTTATAAAGGCCTTTAAGGATATTCCATATGAAAAGAGTTCAAATGTCCGCTTTGATTTTGTCCAAAGAGTTGTCGATTTTTGTCAAAGTCTTTTTGATGCGCAAAGCCGTGAGCCTCGCTGAAGGGTTCTGGTACCAACACTCTTTCATAAGTTTGGCGATGGATGTTAAAGTCTAAAAAATAAAAATAAAAAAAACGAATTAAGAATCATTTACAGCAAAGTGGAGTGAGGGTGAAATGAGGTTGCGTCATTTTTACATCTCTTAACATTAAGGCTTTTACTATATGGAAAACATTACAACATAAAGTGTTTATGCAACATAATGTTCAAAATCCACGGTTAATTTTTATAAATGTATCAAGGTGACATGAATCGAACACATGATTTTTAAGGTTGTACATAGGAACATCCATGTTTTACTTGTGTACATGGATAACATACTGCTTTATAAATAGGACATTAAAATAGGAATAACAATTAATAACTCAAAAATGTTAAACGTTTTAACTGATGTTCACATATATAAATATATACTTACAGAATCTGAGAACCATCTGTTGGGAATGTTGGGTCTTTGCTGGTCTATACACACCACCTTTTTCATGTCCTCAAAGCTGGGGTCACTAGGCACTACATCATGGAAGGGCGGTTTGTAGTCTTCTACAATACCTGCATAATCAAATAAAGTACATCAATTAAGTTTACAACGGTTAAAAAATAAAATATTTTATTTTCCAATTATTGCATTTATGATTAAAATTTCCAAAATAGGGAGTAGGGTCATAATCAAAGCTCAATTGTGATACGTTGTCTAATCTGTGTGGTATGCAGGTGAATTATGCAATGGAAATGTGCCCTGGGTGAAGCTTTACTGCTTAAAGACTATAAATAGCAAGGGAAAGCTACGCCCTTCACAGGAGAGAACCCGGCATCCATTTCAGACGCTGCACTCAAACACTACTGATGGCACGACAGTCACATGACTGATCTACAATATGTCTTGAGTCTCAGTCATTAATAGCACTAGAAAGTCATGCTGATACAGTACATTCACACACTCCTACATTCAGTCTCTGTGTCAGTCCACAGACATCCAACAGGGACATTTCTGATCAAGAATCTCAGTTTTTCTTAGAGTCCCTGCTTCTGCTGAGCAATCTGTATGTCAAACGAGGTCCTAAAAAAAAAGTCTTGAAGCTCAGAAAACCACTGGTGAACACAAGTCCTCCAGCTTCATTTGAACATTAATATTCAACTCATCCCTAGAAGTGCATGCCGAACTCCTACTTAAGCATACTTTGCATTCTCAGCTTAGCATGACCTCCATAAATACCTTGATTAAATATCTCGGCGTAACATTTTAAGGTCGTCGCACGCTGCACATTTTACCCATTTTGTACAAACCATTCGAACATTCTTATTTCTTTGCACAAACTACGGCCCAGGGATCAAAGAAATGTATTTAGCCAAAAAGGTATTTGTGGAACAGAGATTAGCATTTTTAGAGAAGATATAATTGCCTGTATAAGCCTATAAAGGGGAAAATTGTAGCCTGTGATTTTTCACAATGAACATCATCCACCTGTTTTGGTTTGTGCCCACAGGGGAACCATAATTCACTAATGACTAGCTGAAAAAGAAATGTACCAAAAATTATAGACTGATTTTATTTTAGAAAAAAAAAGAAAAAAAGCCTGGTTGCAGTCATCCAAGGTTATCTATGATGGTGTGGTTTTAAAACCACTGAATGATAGACATCGCTAGCAAGTTAACTCATGTAAAAATTCTGCCAGAAATCCTGTCTAGCCAACAAGTGCTAGCAGTAAAGAATAGACGTTTAATTATGGAATAAATCCTGTCAGATAAAAACTAGTCAAATATCATTTACCATATAGATAATAAATATATATTATGTATATCAAATGTATAATTAAGTTAATTGGTTGTATTAGGAAAAAGTTCTGTCAGAAATCCTGCCAGGTTATCTCATATTCACCTGCTAACTGGCGTTAACTGAGGATTATGAAAATGTAGTAGTACGAGATAAAATTCCTGTCAGAAATTCAGTCAGCTTAGCTCATATCACTTAGCTAGCATATTGTAGCATTAACACCTGTGGAAATATAGGATTTTAAGTTAAATATCCTGTCAGTTTAGCTTGTTTAGTAGCTAGACAGTTGAAACATAAAATTGTGAGGTTGCCAGATTACCTCATGTCAAGTAATTAACTAGTGTTAACGGTGAAGATTCTCAGCGTTTATGGTTATGAGATAAAAATCATGTCAGAAATCCAGGTTTAAAGAGAAAAAAAAAATCCAATAGAGACTGCTGTCAGACTTGCTCATGATACCCAATTGGGTAATTATACACCATATGGACAAATATATTTGGCCAAACTTGTTAATTATTGAATTTAGGTGTTTCATCAGGCCCTTACCAAAGCAAGGACTATCCAGAGATGGTTTGACGAGTTCAGTGTGGGAGAACCTGACACACCCTTACAAGGCTCTGACCTTACCCAATGAGCACCTTCGAGATGACCAGGAACAGAGATTGCGAGCCAAGCCTTCACATCCAACATGAGTGCTTGACCTCATAAATGCTCCACAGAAAGAATGGGCATGAGTTCGCACAGCAACACTCAAAAATCTTGTGGCCAGACTGTCAAGACGAGTGGAAGCTGTTATAGCTGCAAAGGGGAACCAACTCCATAGTGAAGTATACGTATTTGGATACAATGTCATTGCAGGTTTGGCCAAATACTGTTGTCCATATCGTGAATGTCTATAGTTGCTTTAAGATCATAAGTGAAATGCTCAATTTGTCCTTTACTAAAATGGCTAAAGTCACGGACCAAAAAAGATTTGCTCAGACAGGCAGAAGGCATCAGTGGAGGTAAAAACTGACTGACCGTTGCTGACTGTGCGTCTGGCGATTTCCCACAGCACGAGGCCGAAAGCCCAGATGTCCACTCGTTTGTATGACTCGAAGCAGTCCACCTGAATGGAGTCATCCAGCACCTCGGGGGCCATGTACCGTTTGGTGCCCACTTTAGGGTTGTTCCCAACATCCAGCTCATTTGTGTCCTGGTAATGCATCACAGCCAGGCCTTGAATGTCAAAAACAGATAAACATTAATATCAGATTAACAATTAAAAACCATTATGTGGCATGATATTATGATATGCATGTTTATATCAAATTATTTCATAGTCATTCTGTATTTAAACCAATAGGCAGAGGATTTCAGGAGGGAAAAAGGAAATCATCTTTGAAATAATACACATTGCCCCCTTGTGGACATATAACAATACAATAATAAAATACAGAAATGGAATGGAAAAATCAATAAACTACAATGAGCACTTTTAGAAAAACCAGTACATTAACTCAAGTATACCAATAACACCATATTTTCTAATTCTGTTTGTCCATGACCAACAATGGCAAAAATAAACCTGTCCTGATGCGTAATCCGTCTCGTCTCTTTCACATGCTCGAAGGTGCTTACGAAAAAGTTGTTTACCAAAAAATTCTCAGAACCCTTCCATCCCTGCTCTGACCTCAGCAAAGCAAAGTTTCCCAGTATTCACAGCGTGGTGTATACTTTAATGGATTTTTCATTAAGGCTTTCGTATGAAGCTGGGCCGAATTTTTGGAGCCTAATGGCCACCCGGTGTTCTGGTGAGCTGGAAGAGCCTCACATTATAGTCAGTAAAGTTTTTTTAAATAAGGGCAAAGTGCTCTTGGTTTGTAGAGATATAATGCGGGATGCCTATTATTAGCAGGTCAGAATGGCACATGTTCGTAATGAATTGAGAAGAGGAAAAAACACTTAATTAATCCCAGTCAAAATGTGACCATGAAATTACAGAGTTGATCAAAGTTGCCTGTTAAACATGACTCTTGTGCTTTTATCTTCCTTGCACTGGAGTAAAAAAAAAATTTCTCAAATTTGCCGTTTCCTATTTTTGTCTTTTGTTGCTTGTTACCTAAAGTCTGTTGTTTTTATGCTTTATTTTAATGGACACAAAAAGACAACACAAATAAAATGCATCATAAACATCATCATCATCATCATCATCATTATTAGTTTAGTAATTAGTATTATTAGCGGTAGTAGTAAAAGACTCACTGCTTAACGAATAACAACAACCAAACACATTTCTTCAATATTTTTTGGCAAATTAGTTTGAAATTAACTGTCTTTAGCCTCAGACGCGTCCTTACCAAGGTCAGCGATGCAACACTGGCCGTTCTTATTCACTAAAATGTTCTTGCTCTTCAGGTCTCGGTGAGCTATGGCTGGCTTGCCCTGTGTGCCAAAGATCTCTACATGCAGGTGAGCCAGGCCGCTGGCAATGGACAGCGCCATCCTCAGGCAGGCCGGGGCATCCAGCGTGCTCAGCTGCAGATAGTCATACAGCGATCCCATCTCGTGGTAATGTGTGATCAGCCATAGCTGAGTGCTAGAGTTACGGGAGGTCATATCAGATGCAATAAAGCCTGTAAGATAGGGTTAAAGAAAAAAAGCAAAAAAACAATTTAAATTACATTCACACTATGAACATGTGTATACCTTTAATCATCTTGTAATTAACCCTAATATGGACAGCTGAACAGAACAGATGCTCATACCCAGAATGTTCTCATGCCTCAGCAGCACCGTGTTGTAAATCTCCGTCTCACGGAACCAGGACTTCTCATCTCGGGAGGAGAAGATTTTCACAGCTACGTTCTCACCCTGCCACTGACCTCTCCATACCTCTCCATAACGGCCTTTCCCTGAGAGACCACACACACAACACACAGATTTTGAGATCATTACTACAAGCACTGCAGCCAGAAGGGATGTGTTTCAGTATGTGCATTTCCTCCAGAGGAAACTTTTTATAGGAACTCAGGAACTTTAGCTGTATTTCCACTTGACAACCCACCGGGGATCGGACTTGTTCCTGGACCATAGTTCAAAATGTTTAGCTCCTGACAGAAATTACCTTTATTCAAGTGACTTAAAGCCAGACTTCACTGAAATACCAACTTTCTTATCGGTTATATAAAAGCCTGCCAACAACCTATTGCTGTTTTTTTTAAATAAACTGCAGGCCAGGCTGTACACAAATTTCTGTTTTTATAAGAATTTTACAAAGTTAGCGACTATAACTTTGTCTAAAAGAACTTTAGCATTATCTCATGAAACAGTTTGTTAAATCTTCAGATCAGTTTTGTTATACATTTAACAGCAGACAGTCTTTATCAGTAAACTGCTCAGGCCTTCTTCTCTTTAACTAACCATGTCGGTGGACTTAAAAGGCATGTAGCATCACAGGCGTTTGGAGGAAGCTTGGCAAAAACAGTCTTTTTTACAGATTAACACCAAGACTTTGATATTTACTGCCTCAGGGAATCAAACAGACACGGCGGATTAAACGCATTCATCTAATCAGTACCCACACACCCCACATCTGCCTTTCATTCTCGAACAGAGAGGGGGGAAAAAAGGATATTCGTACATTTTGAAAAAATAAAAATAAAAAATAGCAGTGACAATCTCTAAAGAGGGCAAACAACAGATGTGTGTCCTTGGGAAAAAAGCGAACCAAAAAAAAAAAAAAAAAACATAGATGCACAAAACGAGACATTTTCTAAGGAGAAGAGGAGACGGATTAGATACACACCCACACACTCGTTCAGTGTAATCTGTCTGGCGACTGTTCTCTGTACCAGGAAAGGCAGTCCTGAACCGCTCCCTGATGTGCATGAGTGGTCTAACAGATCCTGCGCAGAGAGTGAGAGAGAGTTATAAATATTATTCATGCTGAGTCAGGTGAATGGTTAGACAGTCAGTCTGTAATGCATAAGAATATGGCAGCCCTCTGGTGGACAATCTAAAGAAGTGTACACTAGTTATAGGGTCAGGGCTTTCATTTGTGTTTAGGGACATATAGGGAAAGGCTATACTTTTAGCTTTTGCTAAAGAGTTAGAAATATTTGCTTTTTTTTCTGTAGGCAAGAAACAATGGCAGTAAGATGTGCTTGACTGACACCCAACCATGAACCGATCAAAAGCTCATTGATATACTGCATTTAAACTTTGTGTGTATACATGAAAGTGAAAGCTTGTGTGCCTTCTCTAAGGCTACACCCCAAAACACTCACATGTGCCCTGTGTAGGCAGGGGGTTCCCGAACAATTACATTGAGGAATACATTTAAATGGAAAACTTTAAAGTGTAAACTGAATGAAAACATGCGTTTACATTTTCCAAAAACAGATAACTAATTGATTCATGTTGATGTCATTAAATGTACCTGTAAAAAATTTGCATGGTATTTAAACTAATGTGATTTTTTTGTGGCTGTCTGGTAACATAAAAACAGGATTTACATAAACAAGAATTTACTTACATGAGTAGAATCAGAAATAAAGTACACTACTAATATTGTTACTATTATTATTTATTTATTTATTTATTTATTTATTTATTAGTATTTTTTTTAATAACTGATGGTATGGGTATGTTGTGATTTCTACCAATATAAAGAAATCTATCTATAATAAACAAATAAATAAATAAAAAAAAAAATAATAATAATAAAAGACAAGAGCCACAGAGACACTGAAGTCCCTGAACCCCACAATGAGAGCCAATGGTATGGGCCAGAACATTAGATTGTCATTACATTAGACAGAGTATTTTTAAATGACAGAACCTTTCCAAAATGAGAAGGGCTTGCAAATATTTGCAAATTTTACAAAACCCAAAAATATTGTCTTATTAGATATTGATTTATAACAACATGTTCTGTAATTAATCAGTTAAATAAAGTACAAATAGTACGCAATAGCTATAGATGTAGATACATTTTTATATAGTCAAATAGTACCCTAGATGACTATATAAAAACGTCTAATTTTGTATTAGACGTTAGATTAGACAATAGAAAACTGTCAAATTACTATCCTTTTACTAATTCTGAAATTTCAAAAATTCATTTTAAAGCCATTTTTACTACAAAGCACATACACCCACTAAAGCCTCAGTTGTTTAGGCCAGAACACAGCCAATCTGTTTTGCTGTTGGGGAAAAAGAAAATCTCACTGAGAGATTGACTTTCCACAATTAGAAGCCTGACTCTTGCCAGCACTTATCCCATTCCTAATCCTCCTTCCAGACTCCGTTTAAACCCAGTGTCTCTGTCCCTGGCCTTGTTTGTAATGCAGAGTCCTAACAACACCAGATGGAGACATTGAGCAACCAAGCAGAACCTGGACTTCTATCAGCATGACATGCTATAAAAAATAAAAAATACAAAAAGAGGGATCATGAGGAGGTAATAAAGAAGATGTAATCCAACCAGAGATAAACACATCTGCCTGATGATGAGAATTTAGAGAGCAGGGGAATGCATGCGTGAGAGCACAAACTTAAACCCCTGCGGTTTTCAATAGCGATCTAGGCTTGGTAGTCTTGAGAGGGACGATGGCTTTAGAAGATCTGTGGCTGTATGGTTTGTTTTTCCCTTCTTCGACCCCAAGACAACCAAGAGATGCTGCACATGTGTTTCTACACAAGCCTCTTCAACTGTTATCATTTAATGCAATTTCTGGCCCCCTCTCCGAGCACTGGAAAGTACTTTTTAATTACGCTCAGGCAAACAGTCAGCCGCCGAATAGTTCAGCCCTGGTTGCCAAGCACTCCACGAGACTCCGTGAATACGACTTGAAAAAGATCCAAACTCCAGCAACTCAGCAAACACACCCCGCAATGCTGCAGGAGACTGCTGGGGGAGTGGGCTAAATGCCCCGGCTCGCTCGACTGAGGGGGCGATTAATGAACCAGGGGAGAGATTTGCGGGAGGTTTTCGGAAAGGACAACTGCATTGACTTGAGCAAATAAACACCAGGAGCCAGGAAAGGAGCTCTCAGTGAGGAGCACGGCTTGCTGGGGAAGATGTTATTTATTTAAATTACAGTTTTATCCCTCTCACTCTGTCCCTCATTCTATCCCAGCGGACTTGGGGCACAAGGTGGGGTACAGCCTGACCAGGGTGGTCAATCCATCACACTAACACGCGCGCACACAATAACGCGTGCGCACACTAACGCGTGCACACGCACACATACACACACGCTAACGCGCGCACACACACACACATACACACACTAACACACACTAACACACACTAACACACACTAACACACACTAACACACACTAACACACACTAACACACATACACACACATACACACACATACACACACATACACACACATACACACACATACACACACATACACACACTAACACACACTAACACACACTAACACACACTAACACACACTAACACACACTAACACACACTAACACACACTAACACACAGACAATTTAGATTTATCTGAATGTTTTTGGACTGTGGGACAATTTGTTGTTTAACTGTTTTTTTAATCCACACTTCCGAAAGACAAAACTTAAACATATCAATTATACTTTTTTCTGATAAGCCCCCCCCCCCCCAAATTACACTTAGATATAACACTCATCAGAATTAATGTTTTTCACTGACTCAAACACTGTTTTTGAAAAAAAAAATTTTTTTTGCTTAAAATTTTAAATTTGTTTCAATTTCACTATTATCCATAATAGAAATAAAAAGATTATCTATGAAATATAAAATCTAACATACCATGACTAAAATAGTTTATTTATTTATTTTTTTACTCTGAATGGCCAATATTTTTTACATTAAAATATGCCATTTTAACAATGAAAATATTAGATAAATTACGTTCTGAATAGTAAAGTACAATTAAGTCTGGCATAGTCATTAAAAATTTTTTTTTTACTATACCTTCTTTTTGAAAAAAATCGAGAACGGCAAATAAATATCCCCTTACATTTTTGTACGATAAAATATTTAAAAATAAATAAATAAATTAAATAAATAAACAGTGTTAGAATAAACCACACAAGCCTGTTTTTGACATATATCGTATATTACAATTGAAGGCAAATGCGTGGCAATATTAAGCATCAATTAGGAAACCAAGGTACATAAAGCAAATGCGAGGCTCACCGCGAGTGTGCTTTCGCCAACGTTGGACGCGATGAGTCCGTCGATGGTGCCGTACTCGGCATCGCGGGCCGTCAGCCGCTCCATCTGGTTACGGTGGATCCGGCGGAAAATCAAGATGGCCACCGTTGAAAGGATAATGAGAACAATGACTGGAGCCACGATCACGATGGCCAAAGTTGTTACGCTATAGTTAGGGCCCTCCACCACTGTGAGAGAGAAAGAGACAATATTAAGCACAAGGGTATTTTGTTTTACAGATTTATTTCCCTTAGCGACACTAAAAAGGCTAGAACACTTGTCGAAATTGAATTATTGTATACAGTCGAAAGGGTGCAGAGATGTAATTATTGACTCAGGTCAAGTAAGTTCAACTGCTTGTGAATTCTTTCTATTCATTTTTGACACAAAGAGACTTTTAACTTCATTTACCCAGGTGTGCCCGGTTGCCTGAGGACACACACACGCTGCAGTTAAGACTGGGCTTTTGCTGGGAGAGGCTATAATAATTAGGTATGCTGAAGCCCACACTGCACCCAAACTGCCTGGACCACACACACAGTAGCTTACAGTACCACACACACACACACACACACACACACACACACACACACACACACACACACACACACACACACACACACACACACACACACACACACACAAATGCAGCTCTATCCTGCTCTGAGGAACCCACACAGCTGAAGGGCAAACAGCCCTAACTTGCGGTGGTCCACAAACAGACACTGGGCTGACGGTGGACAGACTCAAAGCACAGTTTGGGTTTGAGTCGGGGGTGAAAAAGCTAAACTAAAGCTACAGAAAAACTCAGAGCTTTGCGAAGGTTTACAGAGAGTCAAACCGAGACCCGAAGTAGGTTGAAAAAGGGTTCTAAAGTTACGCTCAGTGTGGGCTGAGTCAAGGTTTTCAGAAAGTCAGAAAAGCACTTTGGATGGAAAAGAACAGGACAGATTAGGACTGAAATGTTCACATGCGCTCCCCATTTCTGCAGAAGGTAGCCCATAGTGACATGCATGAGGTCGGAAGCGGCAGGAATTCCGATTACAACAAAACAAACACTTATGAGAAGAGGCTCGTTGTGATTCATTTTAATTTGCATGCATTTATTTAACCCCAATAGCTGCTCTACGATGCTTACGTTCTAACCCAGTCTAATCAACGTACTATTTGATGAATGAACTTTTACATTTAGGTTTGTTGAAACAGATCAAATCACTTACAGATCTCACTCACTCATCATCTATACCGCTTTATCCTGCATACAGGGTTGCGGGGGCCTGGAGCTTATCCCAGGAGTCTTACTTGGGGCATGAGGTGGGGCACACGCTGGAGGGGGTCAATCCATCACAAAGCACACACACACCCACACTCTCACACTCATTTCACACACTACAGGCAATTTGGGAACTCAAATTAGCCTAAACTGCATGTCTTTGGACTGTGGGAGGAAACAGTAACCAGAGGAAACCCTCCAAGCACGGGGAGAACAGAAAACGTCATGCACACAGACCCGAGGAGGGGCTCAAACCCGAACCCTGGAGGTACACGACGACGATGCGAACCACTAAGGCACTCTGCAGTTATTTTATGAAGTTTTTTTATTTTTATTTTAAGAAATGAATATTTCTGAGCTGTTGCTTTGGAATGTTAATTACAGCTTAGCTAACGACCTTTTTAATAAGCATCTTACCCAACACTGCTGAGACAACGTGCTTCCTTATCTCATGTAACAGCATTTTGTCAGAACAGACTACAACGAATAAAACAGAATTCCTAAGTTAAAACAAAAACATTCAATGTGTTTCATGTGTATAATCGGGTCCGAGTTTCTATTTATGCGCCCTACTACAACACCCCATTATAGAACTGAAAGCCTACAAATAATTAAGACATCTCCTACTCTTCATCCTACTCTGACTAGTTCCATAGAGGAATGTTTTTTGTTTGTTAAGCCACACAATGACCTTCAAGTATAAAAACCTCTAACTTAAGTCATAAATCAGTGAGAATCAGGTGCAGATGATGACAGATGATCAGGCCGGTGATTAGTATACAGGTGATGCCAAACGCTGGGTGTTTGGAACAGGCGAGAGGGGAAATGAGGCTGCTGCTGAGGTTGTTACACAACCAACCTTTTTTTTATTGGTTCTTTAAACATTTGTTTCCATTTCCTTATTTTAATCGGCATAATCTGATTTAGTAAGTAATGATGGCAGCATGGTGGCTTAGTGGTTTCCACTGTCGCCTTGCACCTTCAAGGTCCGGGTTCGATTCCTGGCCAGGTTCAAATACCATCTCTTTGTGTATGAAGTTTGTATTTTCTCCTCGTGCTTGGTGGGTTCCCTCTCACAGTCCAAAGAGCTTTAGATTAAGCTAATTGGCGTTCCCAAATTGCCTGAAGTGTGTGAGTGAGTGTATTCCCTGTAATGTATTGGCACTATGTCCAGGGTGTGCCCCGCCTCGTTCGCTAAGCCTCCTGGGATAGGCTCCAGGCCCCCCGTGCGACGCTGTACATACGATACAGCGGTATAGACGAGTGAGTGATGACGTAATGATGGGCGTCTCAAGATTTCTGCAGAGTACTGGACATTATTTACAGCTGCTTTAGACGAAGCAGAAAATACCAGTACAAACATTTTCTGACTTTTTACCTTAAAGGTTCATCAACTGCAAAAAATTGATAAATAAATAAATAAATAAATAAAATTCTGTCATTTGTTTCAAATTATCTAGTAAAACATGTAAGAATAATAGTTTTGCTAGTTCATTCATTTTTGAACGGATATGAATGGCAAAAGGAATGAATGTGCACAAAAGAAACGTCCACAAAATTCTGCCAGTAAAAAAAAAAAAAAAATCATGCTTTCACTTATTGTACTACGGTTTAGAAACGTAAACTGAAACTTGGAAAGGATGCACTTGAAGGGAAGCTACAGGAGTTCCAACTCTGATAGGTCAAGAGTCGGATGAGTGATAGAAGTTGGTTGGAAGATCGTTTATGCTACCGGGTGTCTACATGCTCTAAAGCGCAGGGTTGAACCAGACATGATGGTGCAGAGTGGGTTGTATTGTTGAGAGGTGGGCCGAGATGTTAAAACCAGTTAAACACAGGCTAAAGGTGGGCCAAGCAAGGGCTTATGGTGCCCCTGAACCACAGAACACAGCCTCACGCAGCAGAACCTCCCACACGCTCCCGTGCGAGACTGCAGGAAAGAGGGCTGCGCTCCAGACAAAGACGCCATTTTCTGCTCACTTGCACTCAAGACTCCGTTTATTCATCGAGTATGCAGGGATAAATCCAGCAGCCTGATTAAAATCGTGCTCTCACACACACACACACACACACACACACACACACACACACGTATGCAGAATAAGACATGAACAGACAGGCACACACAACACGTACACGCCTACAAGTTGAGAAGACAACATAATTTGTCTCGCATAATTCCTCTTTTCATTCCTCGGAGAAGAATGAAGAGTCGAGACAAGAAAGAATTTTCCTCCATCCCGACAGATCTGATAAATCCTTCGTCTCCTGTGCTCTCTTGTGTGCGACAGTCATAAGCTTAATTTCAAAGGTCAAGAAACTGAAGAAGGAAAAAAAACAAATAACTCCAGTAAAACCTGTTTTCCTGAAGAGATCACAGCACTGACGACCAAAGACGCCTGCTTGTTTGGACATTAGGGCGTCATGCGCTCATGTTCATACGGGTATCTTATAACTGATCACGATCTGAAAATTGTCCGACGCTTGCACAGAACTACATGATGTGGAAGGTTTCTTCGAAGAATCGTTTCTTAACATGACGTTTTCGTCCAGAGATGATTATCGACAGGGCTGTAAAAAGTCTATGAGTCGAGTTAGAAGAGTATATCCGAGATTAATATCACGCAGGCGGTAAATGTGTTTAAAACTTCTTTCTTTTCTTTTATTGATTCTCAGCTTGACTTATGCACATTTCATGCTCCTGGTTCAATAATGTGTGCTGGAATGTAGCATAAATTATAGCAGTTAAAACTAATTTCAGTGTTTAAATTTGCATAATTAGATAACCAAAGGCAAACAAATTCTCATTTTCAACGTTTCAGATCACAAACACTTTCATTTGTGTAAAGACTGTTAAAGCATGCTTTCTACGCCGTTATGAAAAGTATTACTATTTCTTGATATTAAATAACTGTTCTACACAACCTCTACTTTCTTTTAATATTTTTCAAACGTATGTACTAATTACATCTGAAAGTGTTACGATTTTGGTCACTCCCAGTGATGCATTAAAGGCACTTTCTCTTTACTAGGTTAACACAGGTCTCGGAGCTCTTCCGAAGTACGTCTATTAATGCTCTCGCTAAATTTCCCCCCAGATAACTTAATTTCCTCTGTTTCTCCAAATGCTTTCGTGATTATGTAAATGAGCCGCTGATGAGCCACGCCTTAGAAGAGAACAGCAAAGCTGGAGGAGGGTAACTTGTTATATACGAGGTCGCAATAGGGGGAAATTGTTTGTAAATACAAAAAAGTGAATTTTGTGTAATATAATAAATGTTAATGATAAATGGGGGAAGCATAGTGGCATGTTCGGTTTGTATGTTTGCATGTTCTCCCTGTGCTTGTTTGGGTTTCCTCCGGGTACTCCGGTTTCCTCCCACAGTCAAAAGACATGCAGACCTTGTCCAGATGTACCCCATCTTGTGCCCAAAGTCTCCTGGAATAGACTCGAGACCCCCCCCCCCCCCCCCGTGACCCTGCATATAGGATAAGCAGTATAGAAAATGAATGAATTAATGAATAAATGACAAAGGATTGCTAAAGACTTGTATGTAAGATTCTTAAGGATTCTTCAGTTCACAATTTTTGATTAGAAAATCAACAGTTTTCGTTTAATGCAAATCTAAGACTCGTTTGGAAAAATCCATTCGTTCTACCCCTAGCACAAATTTCCCCAGCCCCGGGAAGGCGGGCAGGCAGACATCGTGACTCATTTCCTTCATGTTTCCACAAGGACAAAAGCGGAAGAAGCCAATCGCTGAAGCGAAAAACTGCTGTCCAGGAGCTTCCCTTTCACAGCAGGACTGTTTTTATTGTGCGACACAGTAAAGCTGAAACATGTACGAGTCTGAAAAGACCGAATCCAGAGGAGTGATAATGGTAGATAATTTCATGCCCTGCTGTGCTGAGCAGACCCCTGGTTTTCTGAACGAAGCCCAGTACAGGCGTCAACCGGAATCGGATAGTCGTTGCTCGAATCTCAACTCATATTGGAGCTCATGCGGGAGTCGTGGAGAGGAGAAAATAGAGGTAAAGAGCATTCGGGGCCTGTAATCCAGGATTTTTGCAGAATCACGCCCCAGCACCTGCTGCACTGCTCCTCGATGAGGACGCCAGGCTTTAATACAACAACAAAAGGGTTTTACTGACCGTGCCCTTGTTCTGGGTGGCACTAATAAACAGAGCAGCATGCGTGTGTGAAGGTGTGAGGAGACACGGTGCATGCTTACAAGAATTAAAATGATGCCTTTCTTGTTTGAAAGTGGAATAAGAGCACAATTACATGACCGGCAGGGAGAGATTTAATCAGAGCTCAGCATCTATGAAACAAAGGAATAAATAAATAAAATTTTCTCATCGCTGTCTAATCATCGTCTATACCGCTATATCCTGTATACAGGGTCGTCGGGGGGCCTGGAGCCCATCCCAGGAGACTGAAAGGGGTACACCATGGACGGGAGGACAATCCATCGCAATACACACACACTCATACACACACTCATACACACACTCACTCATACACTCACTCATACACTCACACTCACACACACACACACACACACACACACACACACACACACACACACACACACACACACACACACACACACACACACACACACACACACTACGGGAACACCGATTACCCTAATCTGCATATTCCGAGGACCGTGGGAGGAAACCTGAGTATGTGGAGGAAATGTGGGGAAGTGCTGTTACAGTAAAAAAAAAAAAAAAAAAACAATGAGTTGGTAAGAAGTGGAGCAGGACTGAGTACTTCCTATAAATGTCTC
>JAAGKR010007040.1:17833-30998 GCA_011419295.1 Clarias macrocephalus | reverse complement strand
TTTTTTAGCACAAAATAGGCAATATTATGAACTTTTAGTTCATTTTAACCAACTATACAAACATGACTGAGCAAAAAATGTCACAAAAATGGAGGCAAAGAAATGTGAGTCCACTTTTGTTATTGGAGGCTCAAACTGTTTATAGGAATTTCAGTCCTGAACAATTGAGCGACTGCAGTCACAAGTCCTCATATAATATCTGTCTGCATCAGCCGAGTTCAGGGTCACGGTAAAGTGGATCCCTCCCCAGTCACCAGACGCATCCCAAGCAGACCACACTGTCTTAATTAATATATGCAAAAGCTGTTGTTACATTACAAACCACACGTTGTGCACCATTTATAAAGCTGTGCCTGTGGTTTAACCGCAGGTTTCCTTCATGTCCTAGTTTGTGCATGCTCTTTACATAAGTGTTACAGTATGTAATGTAATGTAGATATGTTTGTGTTATGAAGTCACATGACACTTGACTTACAAACAGATGTACTGTAGAAGTAATGAGAAATAACATAATAAATTATATTGTAGATTAATAGTACCTGTTAGGTCACGTTCGTTTCAAAATCAAGAAGGGTAAATACTTATGGAAGTCGCTTTATGTGATTAATCAGCATGTTGGTGGGTTTTGAGGTTAGGACTTCCAGTGTCTCATGCTTCAAAACTTTCCACTGCAGAAAAAAAAAAACATGTGGGATTGTAAATGCAGCTTGTTGGTGTTGATGAAAGAGGAAGACAATTCCAACATGTGATCATTTTACAGCTTCTCAGGACAAATAAAAAGGACAAAGGATCGTCAATAATTGGAGTTATTTAAGTCATTTATTCGACTTCTGTAAGCCAGGTCATGATCCAGGACAAGGGAAATGGGTAAGAATTCTTATTTTAACTTGATTTGAACTTAAATGATTATTTTTTTCTGATTCAGTCGTGATCACTTCATCATTCCAATATATGCTTACTGGCACCATAAAATAAAACTACCCTCAGTTTTAGGCAAACAAACAACCAAACCATTAATGTTAAACATTGTTCTAAATGAAACTAGCATTTTTTTTTAATTTTCAAATCCGATGTTTTTTTTTTCTTCTTTTTTTTTACTTTTCACAACAGCAGCTTTAGTTCTGTCTGTAATTACATTTCTAGGTTTATATGAATGCGTTTCTTGAAATCCATTAATCATATGAACGTGCTCATTGCAATAGTACTTCAGTGTCACATAATCGAACCCTAATATTAAGCAGATTTTTTATTAACAAGGCAGTTTTAATTGAACAAACGCTACATTTACATTATCAGCCTGAAGTGACTCTATTCAGATTTTTTAAAATGTATTAAACATGATATTATCTTTGTAAATGAGAGCAATCATAAAAAGCTGGGAAAGATTTAAAAATACATTTAAGCATTATAATGTATCTGTATGGTTATCCTTAATAATATTAACCAGATTTGTTATTAACAAGGATGTGTTAATTAAACAAACGCTACATTCACATTATCAGCCTGACTCAATTCCGATTTTTTTTAAACACCAGATTAATTTTTTTAGGCCTGTTTTAATGCACATATCTGATATTTTTCAAACATTAATATGTACTAATATGTACTATTTGATATGTATAATTTCGGTATGTACCTTGATGAGACGTAAATGAGTCAGTTGGCTTTCTTCCTTTTCCTGGACGTCAACAAATACTTGCCGTCCTCCAGAGCAAAATCTCAAACAGTGTTTGAAAGTGATGAGCAGTGACACTAACTCATGTGTTTTAACCCAGATCACACAAGCATAGACGTATCCATGTGCACATGCATTACACATTAGAGTCAGATAAAAGTCACTTGTGAATGTAAAGCTTTATGGCACACAAATCCCATCTGACCAAAAAGTCTGAATTGAGCAATGCGGCTTGTAATGTGAACGTAGCCAGAGATATTGATTTAACAAAAGTTTTCTGATAGATGTTTATTTATCATTCATATTAAGTTGCAATACTTTCTTTACTTATCAGGATCGAGCACAACAACAGACATGGATATGAGTATGGGAATTATTATAATTATTATAAACTGGTCAATGAAGTATTCAAACCTGAAAGCAGACACCCTGAATTTCCCATAATCCTCAGCACTGTGATATCCCTCAGTCTCATTGGTAACGTCCTGGTTGTTGTGATCAGTGTGTGCTGTATGAGGCTCAGATCACTGACCAGCATCTTCTTACTCAACTTGGCTCTGTCGGACCTGCTGTTCACTGTCGGACTGGTGCTCAGGGTTTATCACCTTATCTCAGGTTTGACTCTCAGTAATGCAGTGTGCAAGGCAATTTCCTATATTTTCCAAGTTCAATTTTACAGCAGCATCACGTTCCTGGTACTGATGAGCATTCAGCAATATAAAGCCACGGTGGACCCTCACTCAGGCTGGAAGAACAGACGTCGCAACGTATACATTTTTAGATTTGCATGGGTGTTAAACCTCTTGGCAGTGCTGCCAGTCGTGATGCACACTGTAGCATTTCCTGAATCAGACGTCTGTATGTACAGCAGCCATATTGTACATATTTCTCTTACCTATAAAGAAAACATATTTTGTGTGTGTGCCTTTTTGTTCCTGACTGTTTACTACATCAGGATTCTGTGCATTAATGTCAAATTACCAACAAACCAGAGACGCAGGACTACTGGCCTCGCCTTCATTCTCGTAGTTATGTTCTTCATTTGTTGGGCTCCTTATAACATAGTGAATTTCCTGGAGACTTTGCCATATTACCAAATACATTTTTCTATGAAGTTCAAAGAACATCTCAATTACGCAAACTACATCTGCCGTCTTCTGGTCTTCATCCGATGCTGCCTCAATCCAGTGATCTATGCTTTGTTTGGCCTCAAATATCGTAAGATTATGCGAGAGATTTTTCAAGCTCCTATAAGCACTGCACAAGTGGAGACTGAAGAACATCCTCTTCAGTGTTGGGACAGTTTAAACAATCAAGTCCCAGAGCAGGATATAAATCAAGATTTCCATGAACTGTAAACTTTCTCTTAAATTAAGACCAACAGGTTTTTTTTTTTTTTTTGTACAAAGCAACAAGAGGAAAACATCAAAGTTGATATTGTGTGTACTATTTGATAATGAGCAGCTAAAATAATTGATTAAGTTTTTTCAAGAACTAAGAGACCACAGTCTGGGCCTCTCGGGCCCAGGAGTCAATCAGTCATATAAAAGGTGAAATAAATGATAAGTAACACTGTATGTGTGAAAGCAAATATAAATCCTTAACTTTCTCATTTATGAATATATATTAAATCAAATTAAGGGACATTGGGCCTGTATTTCATATATTTGGTAAGGTTACTTTTGAAGGAAGCTTCTCCTATTTTCTTTGGCAGGTATATTTTTTTCCTTCTTTCTTTTTTTTTAAAATAAGTGATAAAAACTGGAATCATTGTATTTTTTGCACTGATGTAAGAGAAATTTTAAATAAAGAATATTTAGACAGAATTATGAATTATATTAAATGTGAGTCATGGATGTCACAAATGTTAATGCACAAAGCTCAGAAATTTCACCAAACTAAAATGAAAGTTTATTGATGTGACTGAGATATGATGAGGATTGTGATGTGGCTGCTCCTGTGCTTATCATATTTTTTAAGATGAAATCAGAATTCATGGATCTGTAGTGTAAATCAAATCAGAATTTGTCCAGAATAATTGCTGCACTAAATGAAGGTTTCAAAAAATCTTGTATTATACACAGTGTATACACTAGTGCTGTGACATCAGAGACTGTCAACTTGAGCATCTGCTGTGATTACTCACTCACTCACTCACTCACTCACCATCTATAACGCATTATCCTGTATTCAGGGTTGGAGTAAATTGTCTCTTAACAATTTACTGATTTATTATGGACAATATTTACCTTACACTGCCACCCATCATACCCTCTTTCTCACATTCCACGCCCCGATCACCAGCTTTCACCACCGATGCTCGAGTGTCTGCCGGATCTCCACCTCTCGCCGTGGTTGACACGGGAGTCGGGGAGCCCATGCAATTAGGATGCGCCTCCTTGAACCCTGCAGAGCGAGAACGACGTTTCAGGGAGGGACTCTGCGCCTATTGTGTCGGCGGCGCACCATAGAGGCATATGCCCTTCACGCCCAGGAAACGACCAGGCCCGGTTAACCAGGGGGGCAGTTCACCGGGTCCCCTCCATCTCGCCGCCACCACACCCAGTGTCTCGCGTCTCATGGTTCAGGTACATCTCCAATTTGGCCACAAACGAGTCCAAAGCTCCGCGTTCATCGACTCCGGTGCCGCTGTAAACTTTATTGACTCCTCCTATGCCAAGAGATTGGGGGTGGAAACTGAAATGTTATCCCAGCCAGTTCGAGTGACATCGGTCGACGGTCGGCCCCTCTCCTCCAGCCCTTTCTCCACTCAGACTCAACTCATCACCCTCACCATTGACCAACACCAAGAAGTAATTCGCTTCCACCTCACCTCCATTTCTTCACCACCCATCATCCTCAGGTATCCGTGGTTACTACAGCATGACCCCCTCATCTCCTGGTCCCAAAACCGGATCCTACAACGGGGGCCGACCTGCCTCGAACTCTGCCTACAAGCGCCGGCTGGGACGTGCTCTAGGGAGTGTGAGGCCCTCGATGTCGACACCAACGCCATCCCTACTCCATATCGAGACCTGGCTGAGGTTTTTTGTAAGAAACGCGCCAACCACCTTCCTCCTCACCGCCCCTACGACCTGACCATTGAAATCCAGCCAGGCTCTGCTCCGCTCCGCGGCCATCTATACTCTTTCTCCACCACCGAGACGCGGGCGATGGAGGAGTATGTGTCAAGGTACCATCCGGCCCTCCTCCTTGCCCGCTGCGATGGGGTTTTTCTTTGTAAAGAAGAGTTACGTCCCTGTGTCGATTATTGAGGGCTAAACCACATCACCATAAAAAACCGACACCCGCTGCCTCTTACCAACTCAGCCCTGGACGTCCTCTCTGGTGCCACCATTTTCACAAAGTTGGACCTCCAGAGCACCTACAACTTGATGAGGGCGATGAGTGGAAGACAGCCTTTATCACCCCTACAGGACATTACGAAAGTCTGGTTATCCCCTTCGGACTCTGTAACGCTCCCGCGGCTTTTCAACATTTTATCAATGACGTTCTCTGGGACATGTTGGGGAAGTGGGTGTTCATCTACCTAGATGATATCCTCATTTATTCGCACCGCCGAAGAACACATCCGCACCGCCGAAGAACACATCCGACATGTCCAAACGGTCCTCAAGAGATTGCTCGCCCACCGTCTGTACTGTAAGTTGGAGAAGTGCGCTTTTCACCAGTGCTCCACCACATTCCTGGGCTTTGTCATCTCGTCCCAGAGTGTGGCCATGGATCCACAGAAACTGGAGGTTGTACGTCATTGGCCCCTACCCAAGACTCTCAAACAACTTCAACGGTTTCTTGGGTTTGCAAACTTCTATCGTCGCTTTATCCGGGACTACAGTACAGTCGCAGCACCGCTAACCGCGTTGACTCGCCCATCACCCCATCATTTCCAACTCAACTCCACTGCCATCACGCATTCTACGAACTCTGCCATCGATTCACCACCGCTCCAATTCTCCTCCATCCAGGCGCTGATCGACAGTTCATTGTGGAGGTGGACGCCTCAGAGGTGGGCGCTGGGGCTGTTCTGTCCCAGCGAGGTCCAGACCAGAAACTACACCCTTGTAGTTTCTTCTCCAAAAAATTTGACCCCACTCAACAGCGATACGGGGTAGGGGACCACGAGCTGCTGGCCATAAAGTGGGCATTGGAGGAATGGCGACACTGGCTTCAGGGCACTAGAGAACCATTTATTGTCTGGACCGACCACCAAAACCTAATCACCATTAAGAACCTAAAACAACTCAACCCAAGGCAGGCGCGGTGGGCTCTATTTTTCGAGTATTTCAAATTCCACCTATCCTACCGCCCGGGGTCCAAGAACATCAAAGTCGACGCCCTCTCTCGACAACATGAGGGGGACGTTCCCCGGACGGACCCGGCGTCTGTCCTGCCACCTTCCAGAATCATCGCCCCGCTCCGTTGGTAACTGGAGACGAGGGTCCACCAGGCACAGGCCACGGAGACCGAACCGGCAGGGGCGACTTTTTGTACCCAGGACCATCAAGGCCGACGTCATCAAATGGGGCCACTCCTCGCTGCTGTCGGGGCACCCAGGCACACAGCGCACTCCAACCACTCCCAGTTCCCCGCCAACCCTGGACGCACATTGCCCTTGATTTCATCACTGGCCTGCCGGTCTCCGAAGGAAAGAACGTCATCTTGACTATTGTGGATCGGTTCTCCAAAGCTGTGCACCTGGTGGCCCTCACCGGACTCCCGTCAGCTGAAAAGACAGCTGAGCTGATACTAGAGCACGTAGTCCGTCTGCATGGGTTCCCAAAGGACATTGTCTTGGACAGGGGGCCCCAGTTTACTGCACGGTTCTGGAAGGCCTTCTGCCGTCTGATCGATTCTACCTGCAATCTTTTCTCGGGCTACCACCCCCAAATGAATGGTCAGACGGAACGGGCCAACCAACAACTGGAGCGCTACCTGAGATGTTTCGTTGCTGACCGCCAGCGCTCCTGGGCCAGCTACCTCATTTGGGCGGAGCTCTCACACAACCTCCACGTTTCCACGAGTCCATTTGAGGTATTCTAGGGTTTTGAAGTACCCTCGGCCCAACAGTTGGTCCGAAGGTGTCGACGGTCCTGGATCCAAGCCAAGGAGGCCATCCAGCGGGCCAACGTCCGCTACACCAAAAAGCAGAGTCCAAAAAGCTCTCACCCAGATTCATCGGTCCATATCGCATCACCCTCCATGTCAATCCTGTCACCTACCGGTTCCAGCTGCCTGTGGCGTTCCGGATCCACCCGATATTCCATATCTCCCAACTCAAACCCTTCATCACCTCACCAGTGGTTCCACCCACCCACCCTACTCCCCCTCCCCGAATCATTGAGGTTAGTCCCGCTTATACGGTACGCCGGATCCTTGACTCACGTCCTCGGGAAAGAGGTACGCAGTACCTGGTTGACTGGGAGGGCTATGGCCCCGAGGAACGGTCTTGGGTTCCGGCCCGGTTCATCTTTGACCCCGAGCTCATACGGGACTACCGTCGTCGGGTATCCTCCACCCCAGGACCGTCGAGAGTCAGTCCTGGACAGGGGGGTACTGTCAAGCACACTCGCTCCGCGACTGGCACGCGGACCCGGAAAGTAAGACGGTTGCGCTTTCAGGAAGCATAAAAGGAAACAAGATGGCGCTTCACATCGCTCAGTCATTGAGTGCATCTATGCCTTCGTCTTACGCTTCGTTGATTATTTCGTGAGTGCTCTGTTTGTAAGAGAGTTCTAAGAGTAAACACGTAGTTATCCTGCCTACTCGCGCTACTTCCTCGTTTGGATTTACCGTCCACGCAACACGGGCTAACTGCTAAGGCTGTTGTGTTCGCCCCTCGGTTGCTCATGACAGCTGTGTGATGATGGGATTTTGTAATGTAATTAGTTACTTTAAAAAGTAACATCCCCCAACACTGCTCATTTGTTGAATTGAATACTTTTTACAAAAAATGCATGTTCTCCATTTTTAAAATACATGTATTATTTTATATTAGAAAACAATCCGTATGTTGAAAAAATATTAATTAAGCATCAATTATATATTTATTAGGATTATATTATAGCACTAATAATAAGCTGTAAAACATTTTAAAATATAAGCATTATAATGTATCTGAATGAATATCCTTATGTTATATGTTTCTTTGATCATATTAAATCCAGCTTATGTATTTTTTTTTTTTTTTGCTGAGTTGTGAACAGAGAAAACTCTTCTGTTACATACTTTCATTTTTAAACTCAAAAAATTTCCTCAAAGCATTTGCAGGAAGCAATGACATGAACAGGTTGTTTGGTGAATTGGGGGAGGGGTGACATAATGAGTTTAAGTAACCATAAACTGCAGGGAAAAAAATGTGTCACGTAATGTTTCCTGTACGGATCTTTGGTTCTAACTTTTGATTTCAGCCCGAGCGTCATTGTTAATCCAGCTTTGTGAAGCGCAGTGAGAAAACAGCACTGAAAAAGCGACTCCAGCTCTGTAATCATCCCACACATGCTTAGTACAAATTAAAGGAAAGGAACTTTAGTCATTTCACAAAAAATTCAAGGATTTATTTGACTTCAATCAATAAATCAGTCCACAATTCCGTAAAAGAAAAATGGGTAAGAATTCATATTTAAACTTTTTTTTTCATCATTAATAGCTGAGTATTAACAGTTTTGAATGCTTTAATTAGAGATAATTTGTAACTTCTCTTATCAGCATCTCTGACATGAACTTTGTCTGTAATTCAACTTTTAGTTTTGTATTAATGCACATACTTTAGCATACGAATTATATGAATTATATACTAATTATATGAAAGTGCTCATTATATGAATACTTATAGTACATATAATCTACACCTGATAATAAACAGATTTTCACTTACAAATATGTTTTAGGTTAACACATAGTTAAGACTTGTTAATATTGTAAGACTTTTTAACTGCGTGAAAGGAGTCTAAAAATTTTTTTGCAAGAACTGGCTGCGAGTTTATTGCAAAAGTAAGAAACGCTTATTTTGTATTTCATTTGTTTAAAGATGAGGGATGAGACAGGATGTAAGCACCAAAACCACCAGACTGAAACCAAAAAAAAAAAAAAACATCAACAGAGAACAGCAAATGTTACAATAAAAGTCAAAAACTTTCAAGTTGAGCATAGTGCCCAAAACAGCTTTGCCTCCTAAAAAATCTACACAAACAAAGAAATAGAAAGAAAAAGAAAGGAATAGAAAGACAAAAAGAAAAAATAGAAAGAGAAAGAAAGGAAGCACTTTCTGCATTTGCCATGATTTTCAATCTTAGACCTGGACATACATGTACGAGATTAATTATGTTGTTTTAAAAGTTATTTACTATTTTCTTATCTTTTTTTTTTTTCAGACAGAATGAAGTAAATTTAAGATTTCTTGTCAAGTAAAAATTTCTTGCTGCTATGCCAGGTAATTTACTAAGTTTAAGAAAGTTTAAGAAAACGTATAGTCTGTCTAATATCGTGTACCTCTTGTGTCACCAAAACAATTCTGAACCATCAAGGCATGGAGTCCACAGGACCTACAGTAAGACCTAATGCTGTGGTATCTGGCACAAAGTCCTCTACGATGTTTGGTGGGGCATTGATGGCTCAGACTTGTGAGTCCAGCACACAGCACATGCCACAGATCAAAATTTGAGGAATTTGGAGTCAACACCTTGAATTCTTTGTCATGTTCCTCGAACCATCCCTAAGTGTTTTTGCAACGCAGCAGAGTGCATTATGCTGCGGAAAGAGGCCATTCCTGTCAGTGAATACTACTGTAGGTCTGCAACAATTTTTGGTACTGTAGGTGTTCCACGTCAAAGTAATATTTACATGTATGCCAGCACCCAGGGTTTTTCAGTAGACCACTGTCCTGGGTAGTGAGGCACACACACCCAGCCATCCACATGACATAAAAGAAAAGAAAAGAAAACATGATCAATCAAACCAAGACACTTTTTTTTATTTGCTCCATGGTACAGATTTTCACTTACAAATGTGTTTTAAGTTAACACATGACCATTGTATTTGGCAGTGGACAGGAGATGTCTCTCAGATTGTTATGCTTGTTTTTTTTTTTTTTTTTTTAGCTTCCAGCCCATCAATTTTTAAAATGCTATGAGTATGATGAATATATGAACAATTGTTAATTTTATACTCATGAACTGTGGACTTAACAGATTTTTATCTATTTATTTATTTATTTATTTATTTTATATTATGGCATTCGATAAAACCACTAACTGAGCTTGACAAAAAAAATAAAAATCTAAAAATACATATAATGTAAATTTAACACGATGGCAATTTTTTAAAATTAATATTTGCTTTGCTTTTGAAAAACCAGCACACCAATTGAGACTCCAGATGTATTTGAGCATGAGGGTTTATTTTAAATATTTATAATAAATGTAGCCAAAGATATTTATTTGTCTATGGGATTTTGTTAGATATTTATTTACCATTCAGATATTTCCTTTGCTTTTCAGAAACAAGCACAACAACAGAGATTCTATATGATTTTAAGTATGAGGATGTTTTGGATTATTATGAACTGGACAACGAAACATTCAAGTCCGAAGACATGCGCACTGAATTTATCATAACCCTCAGCACTGTGACCCTCCTCAGTCTCATTGGTAACGTCCTGGTTGTTGTGATCAGTGTGTGCTGTATGAGGCTCAGATCACTGACCAGCATCTTCATACTCAACTTGGCTCTGTCAGACCTGCTGTTCACTGTCGGACTGGTGCTCAGAGTGTATCACCTTATCTGGGGTTTGACTCTCAGAGATGCGGCATGTAAAGTGATTCACTATACTTTCCCAGCTGGATTTTACAGCAGCATCATGTTCCTGGTACTGATGAGTGTTCAGCAATACACAACCATGGTGCACCCACATTCCGGGTGGAAGAAAAGACGTTGCATCACATACCTTCTTATCTTTGTGTGGGTGGTGAGCCTCTTGGCAGCGTTGCCAGTCTTGGTGCCCTTCAAAATATTTGCTTACTCACGACTCTGTATGGAGAGCCATAAAACTGCATTTTTCACTTTAGGGCCTAAGGAGAACATTGTTTTTGTGTGTGCCTTTTTGTTCCTGGGTGTTTACTACATGAGGATTGTGCAAACCGTAGTCAAATTACCAACTAACCAGAGACACAAAGCTACCGGGCTCGCCTTCCTTCTAGTACTCACCTTCTTTATTTGTTGGGCTCCTTATAGCATAGTGAATTTTCTAGACATCTATTTTCAAATAAAGTTTTCCCCTCAACACCTGGATTACGCAAGCTACATTTGCCATCTTCTGGTCTTCACCCGATGCTGCCTAAATCCAGTGATCTATGCTTTGTTCGGTCTAATATTCCCTAAAGCAGTGAGAGATATTTGTCAAGCACAAGCAACTTTAAGCTCTGAACAAATAGAGATGGAAGAACATCGTGCTGATGAGCCATAACTTTACAACCACACCTAATATTGAATAGGTACCCATTTTGCCACCAAAACAGTCCTGATCCGATAAGGCATGGACTCCACTAGACATCCGAAGTATCTTGTCTGATCCGAGTATCTGGTATCAAGCGATCAGCAGCAACCAGCAAATGTTCACTTGCTGCCTAATACTGTATATCCCACCCACTTCCAGATGCCACTGTAATGAGATAATCAATGTTATTCACTGTGGAAAAAAAAAATATTATCATTAAAAACAAGAATTCTGCAGATTTATTATGTGATCGGTTTGTGACTGGTACCTTCTAAATTGCAACAACATTTCCTAAAGACAACAAACGGAAGTACTGCAGTGTCCAGACATTTACACGCTTCTAAGTATGGCAGCCTTTCAGTTTTAAGATTCCTTGTCAACATGAGATCATTATTATATTATTGCGCAACATCTGTCAAATTACTAATTGATTTTTCTTTTCCTCCTCTTGATTATTTTTTGAATATCAAATGAAAGAGAAAGTCGCTGAAATGTACTGCAGCATAATATAATTAACGCAGATTCATGTTGTAATTATTTGTATTTTTCACTATAAAAATAAAATACAAATGTTACAATTAAGCAGATGTCAGGATTTTATTCAAACAAAATCATGTATTGATTGATCATTTGTACTTGCTGTACAGATGGGACTGTTTGGGGGAAGTGAGAATGAGGAATTCGATGACTAAAACATACAGAGTTTATTAATATGATGAGTTTTCTGGTCAAGTTGGTACAGATGCTACTGTAGGTTAAAGTTAACTTGATTTGTATAATATACAGTAGGTATATCTGTATTTACTGTACACAACTATTTAGAATGACATTGTTTCAATGGAACACATTGTACAGTAGCTTAGCTCTGGAATAGTTTGGCATTACATTACATCACAACAGTATCATCATCAATGATATCATTAGTTAAAGGTTGAAGCCCGCAAACATGTCTGTCTTTCTGTCTCTCTGCCTAATTTATTAATAAAAAAATGTAAATAAGAAAATGTTGAGTATCATATGCCTTAATTACGCTAAGTTATACTTATTTTGTTGACAGCCAAGTACACTCCTTGTTTAGATATTGGAGAGTAAATCACAGATGAGAAATCAAAAAAGAAGAACGGATAAATATTAAGTTTTGTTTAAACAATTTAATGTTAAGTGTTCAAATGTACTTATCCCACTTCAACACTGTTATTTCAGAGGTAAAAATATTCAGTTTAGCTTTTCTGATTGATATCTACTGTATCGGTGCAGGTGTTTGTTTACATTGAGAAAACTTATTAGTAGCTCATTTTGAAGTAGGTTATTACTCCATGCCTTCCCTATGGATTGCTGCGGATATGTTTGCATCCATCTTACTAACGTTACTATTATCATAACTATTAACTTAACTGTGTAAACCATGACCACCAACAAAAACCACTGTAGTTAAAAACATTAAAAATGTAAGTAAATCAATATAATTTTTTAAATGGAAGCTTTTGTAAACACCATCTAAAGTGATTAGTCAGTCAACACTGTTAGATTGCAAGCATAAGACATTAATACATCATCTAATAAGAACTGCAGTTTATTGCGCAACACTGATGAATTCTCAGACATTTTCTATAAACTCATTCGAAAGAATCCATTAATTCAAATTCAAATTTTATTTGTCACATGCACAGTCATACAGAGTACGATATGCAGTGAAATGCTTAGGCGACTGCCTGTGACCTTAGAATAAAGACATGAATACAACAGAGAAAGTAGAAATAGATTTAACTAAGAATAAGATGATGAACGCGCTTCCGGTGCTGGCAGTGACTTCCTGTCTACAGCCGTTAGCGCGCTAGCATTAGCAACGCTAGCGTCTTTAGCTGCAGCCTCGAAACGAGCATAGAAGGTGTTCAGCTCGTCTGCCAGAGTCATGTCCGCGTTCGTCATACCGGATGTTGGTGCTTTATAATCCGTTATTGTCCTTAGTCCCTGCCACA
>JAAGKR010007040.1:0-17087 GCA_011419295.1 Clarias macrocephalus | reverse complement strand
CATTAGCAACGCTAGCGTCTTTAGCTGCAGCCTCGAAACGAGCATAGAAGGTGTTCAGCTCGTCTGCCAGAGTCATGTCCGCGTTCGTCATACCGGATGTTGGTGCTTTATAATCCGTTATTGTCCTTAGTCCCTGCCACAGGCTCCTAGAGTCAACTCTGTTGGAGTTGTGACTCTAGTTTCCTCCCGTAGCGCTGCTTCGCCTCCTTCACCGCCTTTCGGACGTTGTATGACGCAGCCTTGTACAGGTCCATGTCCCCCGACGCAAGTCCCGCGTTGTAGGCAGCGGTGCGAGATCTCAGAGCGTCGCGGATGGTTTTCACCACCCACGGCCTCTGATTGGGAAACGTTCTGATGGTCGTTTTTTGCACGGTATCATCCGCTAGTTTCCCGATGAAACTCACAGCCGCTTCCGTAAACACGTTGACGTCATCAGAGCTGTTCCGGAACATGTCCCAGTCTGCGTCATCAAGTGCATCCTGAAGCGCGGCCACCGATTGGTCCGTCCAGCGCGCGACCGCCCTCTGAACCGGAAGTTCCTGTTTTAGCCTTCGTTTATATTTTGGCATGAGGAAGATGAGGAAAATTTAGAGCTTTACCATAATTCATGCTTTAATTATTATTATGAACATTACAGTGCACTATAAAGGCATGGGGTCAAAGCTGTAGTCAGCTTAAGTCATAGGCCACACTTTGTAGGAAGCTGTTTGTGATTTGGGTGCTGGGGTTTGATAAAAGAAAAAAGGGTTTAAGGCGTGTTTAGCGCAGTGTGTGCTTCCAGCTTTCAGGTTTAACCTGACGGTCACGTGATAAATGCAACTTGTCTTCCGTATTGTAAAAAGCACTAGACAAAGGGGAATTTCAACTCTGATCATCCTACAGATCGTCCTTCTACAGTAAGTAAATGTAAAAGGAAAGTAACTTCAGTGATTAACCCTATGACACGACTTATGTTTTTATTTGACTTCATTCAGTAAACCAGGTTGTAATTCAAAACAGAAAATAAGATACGCAAGAATTCTTAATTTAACTTAAATTTCTTGAACTATTAACAGCACAGATGACAATTAACAAACTCAGTAGTGGGTGTCATGGGTCTAGGTGGTGGAACTGGCTAGACCGGCTGATGGTGTGGTTGCCGTGGGCATGTAGGGTAGGCATGCACACAGAGAGGTTCTTGGAACAAAGAGTCTTTATTTAAACAAACTCAAAAAGAAACCAAAACCACAAACTCAAACTATAACTAGGGCTCTTTAAACAGACATAGGGACTACGGACTGACACAGGGAACCAGGAGCTGAACACAGGGAAACCAGGAGCTGACACGGGGAACTGGCATAAGGACACATTGAGCTGGAGCTTACTAAAGACACATAGGGGAACTAGAGACAAGGCTGGACAGGACATGGCGGGAACTAGAGATGGAGACAGGACTGGAGAGACAGGGCTGGACTGGAGAGACAGGGCTAGAGGCAACAGAGACTAGAGACTGGATGGGTTAGTGGTTAGTGAGGTTAGTAGCTACATGGAATATGGAGACACTGGATGCTGACCTAACCAGGTTAGTAGCTAATTGGATTAGTGGCTAACCGGGTTAGTACTGATCTAGGGGACCGGAACTGGAACACAAAAGGAAAGGCACACATAAGGCTATACCAAACTAGCGGCTAACCTACTAGCGACGAGAACCACTAGCAGTCAATCCCACTAGAGGCTAACCCTACTAGTGGCTAACCCTACTAGCGGCTAACCCAGCTAGTGGCTAAGCCCTCGTGTGGCTACACATACAAGGGAAGCTACACACAAAGGATTAAACCAGAAGACAGACACTAAGGACGCACATAACAGTACTTACACAAGAGTAGACACTGCCTAACTAAACATGAAACAGGACAGCTCCATGAATCCACAAACACAAGGAATCTAAAGAAAACTAAGAGCCCTCTTGAAAACAAAGGTTACAAAACATAAACCAAATATAAACTTAAAGAAATAAAAAGGAATGCCCACATGACAGATAGGATACATAAATGGAAGGATATACAAACAAACAATGCTCGACCCAGTTTCCCAGAACATACTGCTATTTATAGGAACTTTAATGAGCCATCTCAGTTTAGGTGAGCACTCATCACCTGACTGAGGTGCCTTCTGGGAAACTGAGTCGACCAACAAAAACTACAGACAGACAGAAACAGTGACCTCTAGTGGAGGTTCCTAACACACGGTGGCTTATTGGCTAGCACTGTCATCTTGCACCTCCAGGGTCCGGGTTTCATTTCCGGATAGGTTCGATTCCCGTCACTGTGTGCATGTACTATAGTTTGCATGTTCTCCCCATGTTTGGTGGGTTTCCTCCAACATTCCAAAGACATGCAGATTAGGCTAACTGAGGTTCCCAAATTGCACATAGTGTGTAAATGACTGTGTCTATGTGTGTGCCCTGTGATGGATTGGCACCCTGTCCGGGGTGTACCCCAGCTCATGCCCTTAGTCTCCTGGGATAAGCTGTAAACATGTGGTATAGAAGATGAGTGAGTAGGTGATTCAGTAGTGATCACGTGTACTATCACTTCCTCATTACAGTAAATCCTTCCTGACGTTATATTTACTGCATACAAACAACAAAGTCGTACATATTGCTGTAAATTTTGGTTTAATGTCTATTTGTTTTATATTTTACTTAATTTACACGTTTTCTAAATGTTTTGTTTGTTTTCATATGCAAAATGCATTGGGGGGGGGGGGGGTGCTGGAACAGATTATCTAAATTTGCATAGTTCCTTAAGGGAAAATACATTTCGCAATATGAAATTTCACCTTAAGAACTTCCCATAAAATTTGTATGCTGAGGTACCACTTTACATACAGTTTCCTTCAATATAGCATTGCTCCTCCTTTCTTACTTTTGCACTTTTACTCATGTAAATGGAGGACTTGTACTTTCACATAAGTAATATTTGCACTAGGGAATATCTATCTTTACTCAAGTACAGGATTTGTGCCCACCTCAGTCTATAAGTAGATAATTTCATGAATGTTGTGATGGGTGGAGCATCTTTCTGTGGAGTTGGAACTAAATATTAATAGGCAGATTTCTGCCGTTTCCCTTTTAAGGTTCAATCAGATTATAAAATTATAGAAATTTACTCCTGTTTCAGATAAACGCATCAACGCAAACATACTTCATTTCAGAATGACTTCAGAACTACAGTATTTACATTAGAAAATGTCAAAATCACACTACTAAGAGATCCAGACTATCCATGCATCCATCTGTTATATCTGTATACTGCTTATCCTCTAAAAATAAAAAAATTGTTTCCTCTTTGTTTTTCAGAAACTAGCACACATGAAGACTCCAAAAAGATTTTTCTATTTTGCATACATATCTAACAATTCATTTTCTTATTATAAACGGGACAATGAAGGATCGACGCCTGAGGATGGACACACTGAACTTTCCATAATTCTCAGCATTGTGATCCTCCTTAGTCTCGTTGGCAACATCTTCGTTGTTATCAAAGTATCCTCCTTGAGGCTTCGATCACTGACCATCATCTTCATGCTCAACTTAACGCTCTCAGACCTGCTGTTCACCGCTGGACTGATGTTCAGGGTCTATGAACATATCTGGGGTTTGACTCCCAGAGACCCAGAGTGCAGACACTTTAACTATATTTTCTCAGCTGGATTTTTCTGCAGCATCATGTTCCTGGTGCTAATGATCGCTCAGCGCTACATGGCCCTGGTGCACCCTGATTTGGGCTGGAATAAAGCTCTATGCACCAGAAGAGCACTTTTAGGTGCACTGATGGTGAGCATTTTGGCAGCGTTGCCAGTTGTGGTGCACACTGCAACACTTTCTTACTCACAGGTCTGTATAGACAGCAGCACATCTGTATTAGTTGCTATTATGTATCAATACAACATTGTTTTTCTTTGTGGCTTGTTGGTCATGGATTTTTGCTACATTAGGATTTTTCAAATTCTCTTCAAGTCACTAACAAACCAGAAACACAGAATTGCTGGACTTGCCTTCTTTCTACTATCTACATTCCTTAGTTTTTGGGCTCCTCACAACCTAATGACTTTGCTGTACATATTGGCTCATCATCTGATCTGGATTTCCGCACAGAATCTTTTCTATTATGTCAAATACATCTGCTTTATTCTGGCTATCACCCGGTGCTTCCTCATCCCAGTGAGCTACGGCTTATTTGGTGTCAAATTTCGTGAGGAAATGAAAGAGATTTTTCAAATTACCGACGCTGAACAAAACCCAACAGAGGAAAGTCCTTTAGACAATCCATAATAATCCATAACTGTTGTGATCTGTGTGTAATTTGACTTAAGTTCTCAAATGTAGATGTTGGCAACAATTACTTAGCAGATGAAAATCTTCCAGGAAAATGCATCCAATCTACTGGGGAGGAATATAATCATTCAGCCAGACATTTACCCAAACAAATACTCTGACACAACTACTAAGGGCAAACATCAGGGTGGCAGGTAAGACTGGCCATGTCAATCACCTGAGTTTCATGGGTAAAAGTAGATCAGTATGGGCCACTGTACTGTAAAGAGGGGAGACCAGCAACCAGCCAAATCCCATTTTCCAAACCATTGAATGTAGCACTTCCAGTAAGACAAGACTTCTGCTAATGCTATTTCATGTTGAACAACAATTTGTCTTTATAGTAATTTCTTCTAAGTCTAAATCTAAATGGCTTCTAAAACATCTGTGTTATTCTGTCATTACTGCTAGTTAATGTAACGTGAGCGAGAGCTTTCACCAACACGCTATGAGGTTCATGACCCACCTCACTACTTTGCTATGGCTAATGCAAGATATAGAGTTTATAACACAAGGCTTAAATGCCAAGTCCCTTTCAAACCCCTGATCTAAGGCACTACGTGGTGCATGGAACAAAATATTCTACACTCTACATAGTGCACCAGCTTTCCATTTTATGATATTTGGTATTCACCAAGGAACAATTCTAAAGTGGAGACAGGACGGTCCACCACCTCCATGGTTTATTCTCCTCACTTACGTAGCATCTACATACTGTAGCTCCTACATACATCGTCAAATGCAACGGTTTGCTGATGTCGGATATACTGTACAAGTAAATGTTAACCGTTTTTTTTTTTTTTTTTTTTTTGCTATTTAGCAGCCGCTATTTAACTGTATGAGCTGTTGTTCTAAATAGACATTTGTAATGCTAATATGCTATGCTGCCTGGCCAAAAAAAGTCTCACCCTCCAAGATGGTGGCAAATTCAGGTGTGAAAATGATTCCAGAATGACCCACACTTTCACGAGTCCTGGAGTATGACTGTATCATCAGGAAAGGAAAAACTCCATAGATGTGATAACCGCATTCAGGTCACCAGCTGACTTATTTTATTGCCACTACTGCACAGCTGCAGCTGTAATTCATACATTACTGTAAAAAAAAAAAAAAACTTACCATGTGTTTTTATTAAGTGGTTAAGTGGTGACTTTTTTTTTTATTTTTAGTATAGCTAGCCACAGGGAAAAAAAAAACTATTCTGGAAATCCCATGTCTGCCTGAGCTGGGATATCAAATAAGAAGCTCATTTCAGTAACAATGAAAACTATCTCTATCTATTCTTTGTTTTTTTTTGTTTTTGTTTTTGTTTTTTTACACCTCACTAGCTTGGGGTTCTCCAGTTCTTCCCTTCAGCACACGGCTACTGGTCTGACAAAGCTTCAGCTGTATATGGAATATGTTTTATAAAGGCAGCTATAGTTATAGGAATTTCAGACACACTTAATATCTTTTAAAATATCCTGATTATGTATTAATGTTTTTTTTTTCATACAGTTTGTGTAAGGATGTAATCATCACTTTTTTCTGCACTTGCCTAAGCAAAATTTATTCGAGATGATCTTTGTTTTGTGTAATAAAATGAATAAGAAATGTACACAATGTAGCAGAAGATTAACAAAGTTGCACTATAAAAAAAAAAAATGAAGGTCGTCGTTATAAAGTACAACATCATAGCATATTACACATAGGATCCATTTCTGTCTCAGCAGCTCTTTCTGCCCTGGTTCCTGCACACACAGTATGAGGGGGGTATTGATATTTAGGTCCATCCTGGTTCCATCACACATGGGTGGAGTCCAGAATCATTCAGAAATAATTTCTTAAATCCCCTAAAATTTAAGCGGCACAGGTACGTGATTCGATTTTGCAGAAGAATCCCAACAATGTCAAAGTCTCAGCAAAGTTAAGTATACGAGCTTTCCTAATGTTTGAAGTATATTTTAAGAGTATTTCAAGCTTGTTCATTCATATGATTACAGGGGAAAAAACGATGTGTGGTGGTGTTTGTTAAAAACCTTAAAACTGTACAGTGTTCCTGTAAAAACAGCGCAGCATGGAAACTGAAAGATAAAGGGGAACCCCAGCTTTGTGGTCCGGCAAAAAAAAAAAGTGTAAATTAACCAGCATGGTTCATTCTACAGGTACACAGTACAAAAAAAAGGAAAGTAACTTTAGTGAATAAAAATATAGTTTTCTTTTATTTAAGATCGTGATCCAGGTCATAACTCTTCTCAGGTCATAAAAATTCTTTTAACTAGTCCTTTTTGTTTACTTGATCAGTACTAATGAGTAACAAGTTTAACTAAAAGTTTGTCTCCGATTCAATAAAGGATTTCAGTTTCAATATTGCTCTTAATACCACAACAAAGCTACTGAATAACATTAAATTGTATTATAAGTATATACTGTAAAACTGTAAACTGAAAAGGAAAGTGATGAAGCAGACAGAGATTAATGTGGATGATTCTGCTCATCAAAGAGAAAACTCATTTTCTGTTGCACTGTAAATGTCAAACTTTTTTTTTTTTTAACCAGCAAAGTTTTTTTCAGTTTGCTTTGTTCTTAGATCATTTCATAAATGTTGCAATAGGCATTGTGTGCTAATTATTGAATTCAATAATAATAGAATTAAATAATGCAGATTTCCCTCTTTTCACTTTTGTGGGAAATAAAAAAAATGTATTCTAGATCTTTTGGTTGAGATACATACAGACAAAAAACAAGCCATGCAAGACTTTCTGCCTGCCTGGCTTTGATTATTTATTATGTACTATATGAATTCTGAATTCATATTTGAAAATGATTCCTCGCGCTCTCAGAACCACTCTCTCAACATTTGAGTTCTGGAGTATGGCTGTGCCATCAGGAAAGAAAACTCCATAGATGTGATAACCTGGTCATTCAGGACATTCAGGTCATCAGCTGACTTCATTTTATTATCACGTCATTTTATTATCAACATTGCTGAGTCTAGACCTGAGCAACTGAAGCAACCTCAGACCACAACACCGTCTCCAGGGGCTTGTACAGTGGACACTATGCATGATGGGTGCATCGCTTTCATACGCTTCCCTTCTTACCGTGATACGACCATCACTCTGGGAAAGGTTTAATCTGAACTCATTAGACCTGACCATGACCTTTTTCATCACTCCAAAGTCCAATCTTTATGCTCTAGCAAACTGAGGTCTTAAGTTCTGATTAGTCTCACTAACAAGTGTTTTTTCTAATGGCCACACAGCTGTCTGTTCAAGTATGAAACACTGACACATCGTAACTGGTAAAAATAAATAAATAAAGAGAATAAGAAGGGAAGATATGCTTAATACTGGTCACTTCTACTGTATTCAGTCACACACTTTTGCTTCTTGATATCATTTTTTATTATGTGTTTGGTTTTTGGAATCGAAATGTACTTTTTGAATAATACAACAATAACAATAACAACATGTGGGTATTAAAAGAATAATACAATGGAATTATATAAAGGTGAATAGAATTAGCTTTTTTGAATAATGAATAACACAATACTGTATACAATAGTGCATACATATCCAAATGTGCATATCCAGGATACCTTGACAGGAGTCCATACCTTGGTAGGTTAATGTTGCTATTAAGGTATGTATGTTTTACTTGGCAGTTCTAGCTGCAGCCAACATAAGTGAGAACAGGGCCTATATTTACTAAGCATCTCAGAGTAGGAAATCGCTCCTAAGTTGCCAAAAATTCTTGTAGTGATGCAATTTGGTCCTACTTTTAGGAGTAGGAGTAAGAGTGATATATCAACATTCTTAGGGGAAGGAAACACTCCTATCCCCACCAAAATATATGAAAGCATTAAAGATTAGTTTTTACAAAAATGTTACAATTTTACAATTTTTAACTTTGCTCTTACAGCACAGATTCATTCACTTCATTACTACAACCAGCGTGAAATCATGCATACTGCTGGTTTCCGTAAAAAGTTGTTAGCATCACATCGAAAGAAAAAAAAATGGTCCCAACCAACTTACATGAACTGAAAACATTATCTTCTCTAACACTCCAGTGGTCATGGATGCAACATGGTCATCAATTCAGTGTGTTTTTATGTATTCTGTGATTGTGATTTTTTTTTGTGCTTTTTGATGTTGTCAGGAATCAGCTGAAAATTCATTCCAGCACTTCATTAACACTGCATACTCCCGTTTTTCACACTCCTCAGGGCTATGTGCAGAAAACTGACAGGTTTCATTGATGCTTTCACAAATGGCACTTATCATTGTCTTATTATAATAACCTCATGCAGCCGAGTCACACATTTATTTTTGTCTATGTGCATGAAGCTTTCACACAACTAGTGCTAAGAAGTTACTACGTAATTCCAGTTACTCACACTTTAAAGACTCAATACTAAAAAAAACAAACAAACAAAAAAAAACCTTGGTTGAAGCAGGTGGCTTAACCTGGGTGGTGGTATAAATGCAGCTGCATGAAGCACAGTGTAAAGAGACGAAGGGGAATTCCAACACTGCGGTCATCCTTTAAACCTTTAAAACCCTTTTAAAACCTTTTTGAAACTTAGTTATTCAGTTCTCATCAATTATTAACTAAATCAGATCAGAAAAAGGAAATGGGTAAGAATTCTTATTTGAGATGGAATTATTGCACCATTAATAGCACTGATGATAAGTAACAGACTTGAATGATTATTAATCTCTGATTCAGCTAATCTCACGTCTTTCAGTTCTTTATTACAGTAAAGTCCTAATATACAGTTAAACTGCTGTCAGTAGATTTGCGCCATTCATTTTATACATTGTTCTTTGTAACATATCCTTCTCAAATTGTCTCGTCAAACCTTCCATGACATCAGCTTTAACAGCAATTTAGTAAAATTTCTCAGTTTTTAGGTTTACATTAATGTGCTTGTTATAATACATTAATTATATGTGTGCTTATTCTAATTGCTTATGTATAATACACCGAGTCCACATAATCTAAACCTGATAATAAACTGGTTGTTATTTAAATAGTGCTTGACTATAACATGGCCAAAATTGTTGGCACCCCTGAAATTTTTCCAAAAAATCACACGTTTATTCCCTTTGTGTGCATTGGAACAAAACAAAAAAGGAGGGGGGGGAAAAAAAAGCTAATTTCTCATAATGTCACACAAAACTCCAAAAATGGGTTGGACTTTTCCATGAGAAATACTTGATTTTCTGGAAAATTTTCAGGGGTGCCAACAATTTTGGCCATGACTGTACTGTATGTATAATTTTCAATTTTATGGTTGTGAACTGCGGACCTAAAACCTCTTAGGCTCGTGTCAGGGGACATCATGACTGAATGAGATGAAAACTATTTTTGAGAGAATTTTTTTTTTTCCCGATGGTCATGCTTGCTTTGCTTTTCAGAACCCAGCGTACCTGTCATTCGACACCTTGATTTTCCCACAAGCCTCAGAAGAATTGTGATCATCCTCAGTCTCTTTGGTAACATCTTGGTTGTTGTGATCAGTGTATGGTGTATGAGGCTCAGATCACTGACCAGCATCTTCATTCTCAATTTGGCTCTGTCAGACCTGCTGTTCACTGTTGGACTGGTGCTCAGCATCTCTGAAGACATCTTGGATTTGACTCTCGAGAACGCAGGGTGCGAAGCCATCGCATATACTTTCGCAGCTGGCTTTTACAGCAACATCGTGTTCCTGTTGCTGATGAGCGTTCAGCGTTACATGGCCCTGGTGCACCCTAATTTAGACCCTAAGAAAAGATGTTGCATCGTATGCACTCTTCTCGGTGCATGGCTAGTGAGCATTTTGGCAGCGGCGGTTCACATTGTAGCATTTCAGGCAAGTCACTGTGTGATCACCATCGAAGCCACATCCATTGCTATTATATATGAAGACAGCATTGTTTTTGTGTGCGCCTTTTTGGTCATGGGTTTTTGTTACATCAGGATTCTGCAAACCATTTTTAATTCACCAACAAACCAGAAACACAGACCTGCACTTGCCTTCATTCTGGTAGTTACATTCTTTATTTTTTGGGCTCCTAATAATATAATGGGTTTTCTGCACATCCTGGAATATCATCAGATTACGAGCTTTACCCATGAATATTTCTATTATGCCAGTGACATCTTCTACCTTTTGGGGATTAGCCGATGCTGCCTTAATCCACTGATCTATGGCTTATTTGGTTTAAAATTCCATAAAGAAATAACAGCGAGTTTTCAAAGGCAGCCTGCTCCAAACTCTGCATAAATAGAGTTGAGGCAAAGACCTACTGTATGAAACCGATAAGGCTCATCAGGAGAAACAGTGAAAGGTTTGAGACTAGCCAAGTCAATTATCTGACCTTAACTCAATTGAGCACGACTGCTCTGTAAAGCACGAGTCAAAAAGGAATACAACAGTTTGGGTGATGCCAGTGGCACACAAAGTATAAGGAACCACATTCAAGTGGTATGTATTTTAAGACAATCTGTTCATATGCTTTTACTAACCTAAGCTCATCTCCATGTTTTGGTTGCAAACCTACTGTATAAGCATTTAGGGGACAACAAAAACAAAACAACAACATTCAGTATGTACAGTTTGTATGTATATTGTGTGTGTACTGTACTGTATGTATGCATGTAGGGATATCATGCAGTTACAGTACAAAAATTACATGTGGCTCAGTAAAGTGAGGAACGACATCAATGTGAATCACTGTCAGTCAATTTTGTTTTTTGAAGTTGTATAAGAATTTACAGTAAATATTGTGAACAGGAATTGGGGGTGGGGAAGAAGGGGTTAAGAAGTTTCCATTACTCACACTTCAAAATCTCTTCACTGGGGGAAAAAAAAAAAAAAAAAAACCCTTTGACGTATGTGTCTGTGGTTGATTTTAACCTGAGTGTAAATGCAGTTGTGTAGAGCATATAGTGTGACAAGAGCATCACAAAGAGAAACCTCAAGATTATGGTCATCATCTTGTAAATAAAGGAAATGCAACCAAAAATCAGTTGTTATTTTTTTAAACTCATTTAACTGATTGAGTTTTTGTCAGTCGCTACATCAGATCATAATTCAGAAAAAAGAAAATTCTAATTTCAACTTCAATTATTTCACCTGTAATAGCACTGATGATAATTAACAGACTTGAATGATTATTTGTCCCTGATTCGGTAATGATCACGTCTACTATCACTATGTCTTATTCCTTGCTGACATCATAAAATAAAACTTCTGTCTCACTTTGTTGCAGCTATTCATTTTAAATAATGTGCTTCAAAACACATCTCTCAAATTGTTGAATCTGATTGGTTAGTTTCACGTTTTTTTTTTATTTATTTTTTTTACTTTCCATAATACTAATTTTAACTAATTCTGCCTGAAACATTGATCAGTTTTTAGGTCTAAATTAAAGTGCTTGCTAAAATACATCCATTAACTATATGAATCTCCACATAGTCAACCTGCTTTTTCAAGAACCTGAGAAGTCTAATGATCCAGAGCAAGATGGCGCACACAGAGGAAGCAAGAGAAGGAACTCACAGATCCAGTGCCCAGGACTTCATCGAGGTCTGACCTCCAAGTCTAGGAGGAGGAACAGGGTCTAGAGTCTCCCCATCTAGTGTACAGATAAAGGTCTCCTTTTTAACAATACAACCTTATTGATAACACAGAGTGAAGCCTTTCCTGTTAAAATAAATAAATAAATAAATACTGTTAAGCTGGCAGTACACTATTCTAACATTTAACCATTAACAGAGTGGACACGGCTAATTTTAGGGCACCTCCCACTTCAAAATCAGATGTACATGTCTGTAGATTCTCCCCAAAACCCACCTCCACATGCTGTGAAAATGTACCAGAGGTCAGAAGCGAAAAATGAACAAATGAACAAAATTAATATGAAAAGTAATATGGCAAAAATCAGTCTAGTAAAAATTTAACAAAAATGAGGGTGTGATTGATACCTTTTGATCAGATTCTGCCTATGAAACAGGAACTAATCAGTCATCATCAGCAGTGGGGGGTTTCTTTCTTTATTCATTATATTTAAGTTCCGGAAAATGCAGCTCGGGATTTGCTGCATGATTTTAGATTTTCGTGACAAATTATTTGATCCTCTGTTAATATTCCTGTAATGAAATAACGCACCCATCTCATCTCTGTTTAAACCTGGACACTGATGTGGTGTCGATCTGTGCTGCAGATTCAAAATGAAAAATCAATGCATGATGTAAAAAAGAAACTTTTTCAAATGACACTTCAAAGTTGTAATAAAATGCTTTAAACACAAGTTCAGTTTTACTCCAAATTAGATGACTACCTTTCTAATTTTAAGATGGTTTGTGAATGACTACATTATGTGGTATTGGCCAGTAGAGTCGACGCCTCTATGATTTTTTTCTTCTAGAAAACAACAAAAACAATTAGTGCTTAAAAGTAAAAGTGCTTAAAGTTTGAGTATTTTAATGAATATTAATACTTTTTTTCCCCCTTATATCTTAAAAAAATTTTATCTCCTTAAATCTAATTAAAAAAAGGAAATTGCTGATGATAATATGTAACATAACACAGAAGCTATTGTTAATAGTAATATTATTAATAGCAATTATATATTATAATAATATATTGTTAATAGAAAGTTCTCATTATACATTAAATAAAACAGACTTGGACTTTTCGGTTTTGTTTTTTGTTCAAATGAAATTATTTATTGATTTTAATATGTTTTTTTTTTTTACATGCTATACAGATGTCACTGATTGAGATGGAAATGAGAACGAAGAATTTGTAAAGAGATGATGAAAAACAAGCATGGATAAAGACAGAAAGAAAGAAAAAAACTACTGTAAGCACGAGCAGAGTTTAGAAACTCTACCAAACTAGAACTGAGCGTTACTGATGAGTCTGGGATATGAGGAGTCCTCTGGTCCAGCTGGTACAGATGCCAGGTTAGAGAGTTTTACATCAGATAGTGTCATGCTTGTCTTGTCTTTGTACAATATAGTTATACCTGTAGTGACTGTACACACAAATTTAGACTTAAATTACGTTTCCCACGAACATTATACAGTAGCTTCGCTCTGTAATAGGTTTGCATTACATTACATTACAACAGCATCAGGATACACCATCAATCAAACACTCAGAGCTTAAGCGAGCCTGGACCGTAATCCAGCAGGTTTTGTGCAGTTATACAGACTGAACAGATCGAGATGAAGCCTTGGAGATCTAAAATTGGCTGTTGCATGTGAAATGAAATGTATGTAGTGATGAGGGTGATAATCAGCCCTTGAACCCCAAACACACGTCTCCTGATCTGATAAGGCATAGGGATGTTACACATAGCAGCGTTTCAACGTTCTTCATTTTATTGGCTTTATTTGTTATTATTATTATTATTATTTTATTTAATTATTACGATGTCATCCTGCATTCTTCTCTAAAAATGTACGGTTTCTGCTTCTGAGTGAAACTGCAGCCTTTTCCAAACATTAGACTGTAGATTAGGTTTTCTTTTCTTTTCTGTTTTTTTTTTTTTTAGGGTGAGAGCTTTGGATTGGGGTTTCACTCAGGAGAGGTGGAGAAAAAAAAATACATTTTTGATCTGAAAATGGAAGTCAAATAATAATAAAAAAAAAAAAACAATTGCCAATGCTTGCATTTTTATCTTATAAGGGGAAAATAAGCTACATGTCTATCTTCTTACAAAATAAGTGCCACCAAATTCAATCAAAAAATGGATTTTGGAGCATCTTAATAATAATAATAATAATAATAATTTGTGCATTCAATAAGATATCAGTTCAAAAATCCAAGCTGAGAACATAAATTAATATAAAGCTATTACACGGTACACAAATATTCTTGATGAAACATACCTTCCTTGGACATAAGTTTCTCCATTTTACCCTTTTTCAGAAAAGGTAGTGTGTTTAAAAAAATAAAAAATAAAAAAAAAACGATAGAAGGAAAGAAAGAAAAATGTGACATATTTCGGGCAAAGATTTTCACACAATTTTTGAATTTTGCCACATCTCTATGAAGACCCCCAGTGCAACACTGTCTAAATAGAGCGAATGTATATTAAAGCTTTATAAAGAAGTAGGAAAATACAATTTCTTCATACTTTCTTCTTCATTCTTGTAAAAGTCGTGATGTGTTCAGTGCGTTAAACACCGTTCCTGATTTACACACCTTTTTCTAAACATTTCGAAAGGCATTGGTTAAAAACAACGCCCTTGTTGTGGTTATCACTTCACTGAATTTGACCTCGACCGAAACTTTACAGTGACTTTACAGCTGATTCGAATCCACAGCTTCTCTACATCCACACTAAGATCTTGTTAATCAGTTAATCAGCTGTGTTCCTGGAACACACCACTTCCGTAGTGTAAAACAGGCTCAGAAGGAAAGGGTCTGCATTGGAGGAAGCACAGGGATGAGTGTTTAGAGAGCCGTCCAAACTTTAAAAGAGTGCGTTATACAGTAGGGAGTTTCTCCTTAACCAGGTGTCTATGTGGAGAAATTGCAAAAGGGTGAAGAAACCTAGCAGGGATCAGTCACACTTATTTCCCATCATGCTCTCTGAGGGTTTCAGGCATCACCTGTAATGACAGAGAATGTAATTAAAAACAACAAGCATGAAAAATGTGTTGGTTTCACAAACAAACAAACCCTGATAATGTGTCATTCTTTGACATTTTATATAAATGCTCTATATAAAGTATTAATTTATCTACAATGTTAAATAACCCCGTGGATTAACTAAGAAACAATTATAAGACATAGTGAGGATGAGGCCGATAAAGGCTCACTTGTATGGTGCTGGACTTCGTCCCATGTGCTCAGGTCGTGTGTGCTTCCGTTCTCACTGAAGGCCAGCAGCGGAGTTTTCCTCCTCTCGTCCGCTTCTTCTCCGTCGCCCTCCTGGCGGGACAGCTTGGTCACCATGGGCACCTCGATCACCTCCTCGAAGAGTGGGGTCTCCGTGATGATGCCGTTTTCTTGAAACTCGTCTTCGGTGCTTGCGCTGATAAAATACACCACAGTTCTAACTGTAAGTCTTTATCATCCACAATCAAAGACTTGTAGTGACGTGTCATAACCTTGTGAGGGCAGTACAGAGATGCAGATACCTTTCTAGGTAGATGAGCGAATCCGGATTAATCTGGGTTAAATAACCCGATTCTTTACTGTATATGACTCATGATTCACAAATCCTTCTCTTTATTCACTTATATTTTTATGGTATACCATACGTGTCTTGGCTGATTCATCTGAACAGAGGGATTCAGCGGATTTGATTCATGAGTCCAAGGATTCAGTAGATTCTTGGGATTCAGTGAGCGCCCTCTAGTGGAATATCAAAGGAAAGCGCGTGTTGAATTCCTATTGACTCAAATGATTCAAAGGACTCGTGAGACTCGGATCCGTTCAGTGAGTGATTCAGAAGGATGCGAATCTGTTAATGGATTCAATCCAGGGTTCTCATCTCTTCTTTCTACCTCTACTGGCCTGACGAGTGAGGTACAGTAGCTGTAGATGCGTGAGCTGTAGATGCGGTACTTACTCGTGGCCAGCGGGGTCCAGCGTTTCGAAGTCGAGGTCAGGGTTGGTGTGTCCGTTACTGTCACTGTGCTCTGTTGGGAGAGAGATTTGTGGAGCCGATACGGTGATGGAGGGAATCACAGGGGCCACATTCACTGAGAGAAGAGAGAGGAAGTACAGAACAGAAAGTTAGGATATGCTGCTTATGCACCTAGAAGAAAAAATTTGTACTGTCAGTAAAGCTCAAAATAAAAAAAAAACAGCCAGTAGGTCAGAGACAGAGAGATAGAAAGAGATGAGAGAAAGGAGGGAGGGAGGGAGGACAGACAGTGAGAGACCGTGTGTGCGTGTATAAGAGAGAGACATAGACAGAGCAAGAGAGAGAAAGAGAGGAGTACAGAAAGTGAGGATATGCTACTTATGCACCTAGAAGAAAAAAAATTGCATACTGTCAACAAAGATCAATATCATGTTAATACACGGTGAAGGAGAAAAGCAACAAAGTCAGTCAGAGAGAGAGGAAGACAACCAGTGAGAGAGACGGGCTGTATGGGGGGGAAAGTGAAAGAGCCCGACAGTCATAAAGAGAAATCGAGGAGATACAGAGATAAAGTTAAAGAAGTAGTTAAAGAAAGACAGAGAGAGGAAGAGACCAAGAGAGGGAGGACAGACAGGGAGAGAGATGAGAAACTGTGCGTGTCACAGACAGAGAAACAGGCAGTCAGTGTGAGAAGCAGACGGACAAAGAGAAACCCATACACAGATACACAGAAAGAGAGAGACATCAACAGAGGAATAAAGGGATCAGAAAGAAACATTTCACAGTAATAGTCTGTGTGCAGCAGGACCACGTGACTCCGCCCCTTTCACGCGTCACTGCAGATTAAATGCTGCACCGCTGTTGGTGCAACTTTCACTGAACTGTCTCGTCTCTGCATTTCACCTCCTCCCCAGTGGTTCATAATCGACTTCTATACGTAACAGAAACCTGGCCAACACTGGTGGCAAAAGTGCGCGCGCACACACACACACACACACACACACACACACACACACACACACACACACACACACACACACGTGACCTGGTTCTTACCCGTGTGCTCAGAGTCCGGCTGACTCGCACCTCCGTTGCTCTGCGCCTGACCAGGGCTCTTCTAATAAACATCACACACACATTATTAAACC
>JAAGKR010007039.1:15732-39211 GCA_011419295.1 Clarias macrocephalus | reverse complement strand
AACTGGCTCACATGCGGACCGGCCCAGGAAAGGAAGACCAAGAGTCGCCTCTGCTGCGGAGGATAAGTTCATCCGAGTCAGCAGCCTCAGAAATCGCAGGTTAACAGCAGCTCAGATCAGAGAGCAGGTCAATGCCACACAGAGTTCTAGCAGCAGACACGTCTCTAGAACAACTGTTAAGAGGAGACTGTGTGAATCAGGCCTTCATGGTAGAAGATCTGCTAGGAAACCACTGCTAAGGACAGGCACCAAGCAGAAGAGACGCGTTTGGGCTAAAGAACACAATAAAGAACACAATAAAGAAAACTCGCTGAATGAGAAGGGGTGTCCAAACTTTTGGTCCGTACTGTATCTATCGGTGGAGTTTTATTATTTTTCTTGTGATTCATTTGCATACGTTTTATTTATCCATCTATCTATATATCTATTATGTGTTATGCTTTAGGTTGCTGTTTGTTAAAATGTAAATCTTCACCCCAGGCTGCGCTCCTAAGCACTCTGGAGAAGTTTTTCACTCAGGATGGCTTTTTATTTTTCTTTATCTGTTTCCCATTTATACTGACTAACCTCCCAGTCCCAGTTGCAGAGAAACCCCACCACAGCATGGTGCTGCCACCACCATGTTTGCCTGTATGAGCAGTGTCTGATTTCCTGATTACAAATAGTCCAAAATTTGGCCAGTAAAGAATGACTTCTGACTGGCACAGTCTTCATTCCTTCAACCTTTATTTCTGATTACTCAGTTTGGTTGGGCAGTCAGATCTGGGAAGACTGTTGGTTGTTCCACATCTTTACCTCTGGAGAATGATGCTCTTGAATACTTTCAGTGCTGCAGTTGTGTGTTTTTCCCCAAGCTCGCGACCTCACAGCTTTGTTTTCACTCTGACATGCACCACTTACGATGTGACCTTGTATAGACAGGTGTGTGCCTTTTTATAATTTTTCCAATTAATTCAACTAGACACAGGAGGATGCAGCGGAGCTCAATTGCAAGGGTCCTAACAAGGGGTCTGAATATTTACTGTATGTAAATGGGATATTTCAGTCTTTATTTTTTATTAAATAAACAAAACATTCCAAGCATTCTTGTGGAGTGGAAAAATTTTTGAATCCATTTTAAGAAGATGGCTAAACATAAAAAATGGGGGCGGGGGGGTGATGGACCCCGATTTTCTCATGTCCAATTCCTCCCCGTCACTAGGGGGCTCCCACATTACTCTCCTACTACCACTCAGTCGGGAGGACCAAAGACTATCAGGTGTTTCCTCCGAACCACGTGACGCCAGCCGACCTGGCGACTTTTCGAACTGCTCGCTCATGCACCGTTGTGGATAGCGCTGTCCTCCGTAACACACTCGGAGGACAGCGCTATCCGCTCCTTCCGCTTGCACGAGCTCACAGACGCCCCTGATTGGCTGTAGAGCCGTGATTAATGTGGGAGCACCAAGTACCTCTCATCCCTCCCCTCTGAGAGAGCTCGGCCAATCAGCTCTCTCTAGACCTCCGGCTGCGAGAGGTTACAGCATCACCCGGGAATCGAACTCTTGATCTCCGGATGATAGGGCGAGCGCTTTACCACTGCGCCACTCGGAGGCCCTGGTTCAGTTCCAATCCAATGCCTAAACCTCAGTCACTCCATGCAGTGCTGGTCCAAGGCCCGGATAATATGGAAGGGTTGCACCAGTAAGGGCATCCTGCATAAATCCTGTGCCAGGTTGTGAGGTGCGGATCAGACGGTTCGCTGTGGCAACCCCTCAACGGTGGCAGCCAAAAGACCACTAAACATTCTTTTGTTAGTTCATTCACTTGAATGGATGAATTCCGGGGGCTCAGTGATGCTCTCCGTGTAGTATTGTATGTGTAATTGTGCATGGACATTTGTTAAAGGTGTCAGAAAACTGTCTGGAACATTATCGCCAGATAAGTCTGCATCTTTCCCCTCCCCACCCCATTATTGTGGTGATAAGCAAGCAGCAAGCAAGTGATTAAGGGGCCAGGCACTCACCGCTAAGAATGACAAGAAGCCTTTGGGATCGTAGATGCTCATTTTCAAGTAGACGTACAGTATTAAATTCGTCATATTGGTACGAACTGGTACACTGTTAAAAAAAAAAAAAAAAAAAAAAAAAAGGTGTAGTTTTGTTTATCCCCCTGTGGATGGCGCCGACACAAGCTGTGATCTACAGTCCTCTTGAAAGTTATAGCGGAACTCTGTGTACTGAGGAACTTTTTCTTTTTTGAAGCATGGCATTTCGTGTACTGAATGTTTCTTCTGCTTGGCCTAAAATCTTTCAGCGTACTCTGAGACATTCTGATGGAATCCTGCTGCTTTCCCTCAATCCATTTTAGATGAAGAGCTTTTCCGGACATCCCATCCGTCATGTAGCGTGCAGTGATTCTCTCCCAGTGTGCTTAGCCCTTTCTGTTCCACCTATAGTACCTGTCTGGCATTAATCTTTGCTGCAGTGACCTGAATATATATATAATGTCATTACATCACATTCCTGAAGTTTGACCCAGTAGAGCTCATTAAGACCATCACTATCCGTTGTTTTTATATTCTTCTGATGACATCATTGTGACCTTTCAGGGCGTCATTTCTTTCATGATTGTGTAATCCATTATAATCGCATACTCGTCACATCCCTAGAGCCGACAGTGCAATGCGTTACAGTACTGTGTGCTCTAAGATCAGGTGTGCAGAGATGCTAATCTAATCAGCATGTCTCTCTCTCCTGCAGTGCATCTTCTTTCTGTTCAGTGGTGTCACAGGAGGAGGCACAGCCGCTCCACCTCCTGGGGGTCATTCGACTGCTTCATTGTTCTGCTTCACTTGTGTCTCGCGCGTCTTTTATTGACTTGTTTTCCACCCAAACCCAACATCTCTTTCTTTCTCCCGGGATGCTTGAGTTTTTTTTTTTATTTCTCATGAATTCGAGTCATTATTATGGAGACATGAATTTTTCCTTTATTCAGTCTTCATTCCTAAAGGCAGAAATATCATTAGAGTGTTAATGGTGTCTGCACATTGCACACTCTGGCCAAAATGTAAAAAAAAAAAAAAAAAATCTAACCATTGATTCGTATGTTGCAAGCGTACTTAATCATGCCTCAGTCCCTCTTTCTAGATTGCATATCCCAGAGGTGGATGTAAAACTTCAAAGACTACAAGAGTTATGGTGAATATTAGAATATTTGGAACATAGATATGTACTGTGTCTAGTGCTATCTATCTGGTAAGTTTCTAATGTAGATTGGATGGATGGATGGATGGATGGATGGATGGAAGGAAGAAGGATGAGATAACTTAAGTTGGATGGATTAATTTAATGGGATGTATGGATGGAATAACTTAAGTTGGATGCATGGATGGATGGATGGATGGATGGATGGAAGGAAGGATGAGATAACTTAAGTTGGATGGATTAACTTAATGGGATGTATGGATGGATGGATGGATGAATGGATGGATGGACATAACTGTAGAATTTGAGAGATGTATGAAACTAGTTGAATAATGGGATGGATGGAACTAACTAAACAATGCAAGAGATGGGTGGATTCAGCTTAATAATGATAGATAGATAGATAGATAGATAGATAGATAGATAGATACTGTAGATAGTGTAGAAATACAGTACAGAAAGAAATACATAGATGGATGGATGATGGGAGGATGGTTGAATTGATGGGCGAAAGGAATCAACTTAATGGGATGGATGGATGAATGGATGGATGGATTAACTAAATAGGATGGGTGGATAGATTAACCTAATTGGATGGATGCATGGATTAACTTAATGGGATGGATGGGTGGACGGACATAACTGAATAATGGGAGAGATGAATAGATAGAGGGAACAGACTGAAGAATGTGAGAGGTGTATGAAACTAGCTGAATAATGAAATGGAGGGACGGATAGATGGAACTAACTGAATAATGCAAGAGATGGATAAATTGATGGATGGATGGATGGATGGCTATAGGGAGAATGGTTGAATTGATGGGCGAAAGGAATTAACTTAATGTGATGGATGGATGGATGGATTAACCTAATTGGATGGATGGATATAAGGATGGATCGATCGATCGAAATAACTGAATAATGGATGGATGGATGGATGGACTATAGGTAGAATGGTTGAATTGATGGGCGAAAGGAATTAACTATAGGGAGAATGGTTGAATTGATGGGCGAAAGGAATTAACTTAATGCGATGGATGGATGGATGGATGGATGGATGGATCACTGAGATGTGATGACTTGTTTGAGCCAGCTGATCTAGTAAATTAATAAAAAAAACAATCCCATGACACAGAATATCTTAAATGGTGACAAACTATCCCTTGCACACACTCATAATTATTCAGTTGTCCCATGATGATAGATCATGGGACACCTGAATATAGCTAATTAACTTCTGTGACAAAAATAGAGCTTTGTTTTTAACCCTTATGTTGAATCTTTACACAACTTCAAATTTGTGCAGGTTAGCTGAATTCACTCTTGTGTAACTGACGAGGTGAACACCGGATACTTTTAGCCAGGTACTGTAGCATCTTAACCAGAGCTGAACTAAAAGCTTTTATGACCATGACTTATACCCAGTGTGGTGCCTCAGTGCTGCAAATGACAACAGACAGAAAACAAGCGACGGCGAAGAAAATCAGTGCACGGGGCATTAATTTGCGACATCAACGACAACGGACAACTGATAACTTCTAAACCTCCTAATTAGTTTTCCTCTCCGAGTTCTTGTGTAGATAATGGCTTTAAGTTCAGGTCCCAGACTCACAGCTAGCTTAGTGATGAGAAACCCAGTATCAGGCAGGAAGAAAGTCCAAAAAAAAAAAGAAGATTGATTAGGCTTTTAAAAATGTATGCTTCTCATTTGTAGTCTCTCCCACTCTGCTTTTCTTTCTTTCCCTCCTTCTTTCCTTTCCCTCTGAACTAGATTAATGACCAGAATAATTGCAGCAGACTAATACAGATGTTCCTCTTTGTTGTCTCAGCCTAAGTGCTGATTGGTCACAGCAGAGAGAACTGCACATTAGATCGGCTGGATCATAAATGGAGCCGCATCGAATGCGAATTTGTTTTTCGAGTTTGTTTATTTATTTATTTATTTATTTATTTATTTATTTTTTCATCTTGCCGTGTAGGGAAGCTAGACGAAGCACCAGGGAACGCTGGCACGGATAACGCTGCTCGTTCAGTGCACCTTTGTAAAGATTATGCGATCTTACAAACCGAACAATGACCTAATTGCGGTACCTGAAGGCAGGGCTCGTCAGGCGCCCGGGTCCTGTTTCCCTTAGCGCCTTGACCTTTGGACGAGCTGCGGCGAATCGTTAATGTTTGTACGTGATAATGAAGTGTAAACTGGTGGATTAAAGGTGTATTAAGGCTAAACGTATGTCACTCAGAGAGCTTATGGTGCAGAGGAGAACATCATCACGTCTTCTCATAAGGTTATCGTGGGAAGGGACGTCAGGGGGCTTTAGGGCGTGAGGTGAGGAACACCGTGGATGTGGTGCCAACCCATTAGAAGACACAAATTTGAAAATACCAATCAGCCTACAGTGCATGTGTTTGAACCTGGAGAAACATACCAAGCATGAGAGGAACATGCAAAATCCACACGCAGACCGATTCAAACCCCCAACCCTTGAGATGTAATCCACTGTATACTTATATAGTGTATCAAGTGCTGGATAAAAAAGCTTGTGGTCTGGAAAACAAGCCAGGTTCAGGGCAAAATGACATCACTGTAGAAGTTAAACCTTTTAACGTCATCCTTTCTCAGAGTTAACGGCATCTTATGAGATATGAAGGTGTTAAGATGAGACGAAGGCGGGAACGCTGATGAAATTCTTCCAAAATTCGCTAACACAACCCGAAACGCCTTTATCTATCATACTGTAAAATGCAGAGGGATGTAGTGTGAGAATTACATCGTACCAAAGTAGCAAAGCCTGGCCATCTAAAGCACAAATCCCAAACCCAACAGTGGAGAGATTGCTGAGCGGTGTCAGAGATCTGAATGTGAAAATGTCTCATCTGTATTATATACCACGTGCATGCTCGCTCAAATGCCAAGTGAGTGAATGACATTATAACTCTGTGTGTGTGTGTGTAGCGGTGACGAGGCAATCCTGAAAGATTACGCAGACCCACTGAATGTTCTGGAAAGCATCGTGAAGGCAGTGCAGGATGATGTGCAAGGCGGGTAAGTGGATCTCAAACTCCACGACGGTGCTACAGAGGACACCACAGCATATCATTCAAATGCATACATACACATCACACATACACATTACATACATAACCTGGACATATTCAGTACTGTGCAAAAAGGCTTAGACACCCACTAAAGGTCTTCCTGATTTCTCAGCATCATTGTAAATTTGCTGAATTATGTCAATCGTCTCTGTGTCAGATTTGCCCAGTTTCACACAATTTTCACGTTGGCTCTCTGTTCTCAACTCTTTTGTTCTCACTTCCTGTCCATGATAAAATAGCAGACCTTGTAAGGCACACGGTCAGAATAGTCGCACCGCTCCTGATGCACACAGGGCGATGTCTTTTGGCACACTGACTTATGAAGGCCGCTGCTCCCTGTGACTGTGTCTGCAGCCTTGTGCTGCCATCTATTGGCGTGGTGTTACAAAACTCATCTCTCAACTTTTGGGAATACCACCTCGTATACAGTTTTATGTTATGATTTTATTATTGAGTTAGGACAAAAACATTTCTGAGCATCACAAAATTAAAAGAACAATATTTCTGTGCCAGAAATGAAAGCAGCATATTACATAAGCGTCCACTTTTCAGCAAAGAAAAAAAGCAGGTGGAACAGTCAAAGTCCTGAGAAGAACTGTGGGTGTTCTGCAGGATGCTTGTAGTTAATTTCCTTAGGAAACTGCACAAATCGTACCCGAGACTAAAGGGTCCACAGAATTTGGCAAACCAAATACTGACTTTTTCATTAATTACTGTTTGCTGGGCTCTATAGGGTTTTTTTGTTGTTTTTGTTTTTTTGGAAGGCATCCTTTCTCTACATACATGAGAAATATCTCATTTTGGTCAAGTTAAATTTATATCTGAATATTTGGGCAGCCGAGTGAAACAGTAGAGAGGGGAGATGAAACTGAAACATGAATATTAGATAGGTACGGCAAAAGATCATCAACATAAAGTGAGACCTTAACATCCACATCATTCCTATCAATGCCAGCGATGGAGGGGTTTGACTGGAGCAATAGCAAGACCTCTTTACAATAGCATGAGGTTCACTACCTATGGCAAATAGCAAAGGACTTAAAGGACAGCCCTGTCAAGATGGAATTAATCTGATTGGACATCATTTGTCCTAATAGAGGCTCGAGGGAAGGAATAGATTTTTGACTAATCCAGTCTAATATAAAACTTTCTACCAAGATTCTTTTGTAAGAAATAGGACGGATGATCTCACTCTGCTCTCCTCTCTGTCAAATGCTTTCCAGGCATCAAGAGACGACAGAACCTCTGAGGTATCTAGAGGTTCATACAGTACACACACACACACGCTATATTGCCAAAAGTATTCACTCACCCATCCAAATCAAATCAGTGAATTATGTCCAATCACGTCCATGGTTACAGGTGTATAAAATCAAGCACCCAAGCATGGGGACCGCTTCTACAGACATTTGTGATAGAATGGGTCGCTCTCAGGAGCTCAGTGCGTTCCAGAGTGGTACCGTGATAGGATGCCACCTGTGCAATAAGTCCAGTCGTGAAATTTCCTCGCTACTAAATATTCCACAGTTAGTGGTATCATCATAAAGTGGAAGTGATTGGAAATGGCAATAACAACTCAGCCATGAAGTGGTAGGCTGTCTAAAATCACAAAGCGGTGTCTGCAGGAATTTGGTGACTTCAATAGATACAGATCTCCATGTTTCATGTGGCCTTCAGATTATTTAAAGAACACTGCGTAGAGATCTTCATGGTATGGGTTTCCATGGTCGAGCAGCTGCATCCAAGCCTTACATTCACTCACTCAAGTGCAATGCAAAGCATTGGTGTAAAGCACACCACCACTGGACTCTGGAGCAGTAGAGACATGTTCTCTGGAGAGATGAATCACGCTTCTCTGTCTGGTAAACCGATGGATGAGTCTGGGTTTGGCGGTTGCCAGGAGAACGGTACTTGTCCGACTGCATTGTTCCAAGTGTAAAGTTTGGTGGAGGGGGATTATGATGTGGGGTTTTGATCTTCAGGAGTTGGACTCTGTCCCTTAGTTCCAGGGAAAATGTCATGGCTCTAACTTTATGGGAATAGTTTGAGGACGGTCTCTTCCTGTTCAAAGCATGGACACAAAGCAAGGTCCATATGGACATGGAAGAGCGATTTTGGTGTGGAAGAACTTGACTGGCCTGCACAGATGGAACACCTTTGGGATGAGTTAGAGCGAAGACTTCGAGCCAGGCCTTCTCGTCCAACATCAATGTCCGACCTTACAAAAATCCAAATGAACACACTCCTAAACGTTGTGGAAATCCTTCCCAGATGTGTTGGATGTTACTCAAGCTCACATGCATGTGAAGGCTATGGCCTAGTCTTTTTTTGTATATATACATTGTATGTTGAAATCTTGATGCAGTTCAGGTAAAGAGTGGCTATTATGAACGAACCCAGTCTGATCTTCATGAACACTGAATGGAAGGACTGACTCCAGGCGAAGAGCCAACACTTGGGATAAGATTTTAAAATCCATATTTAATAAGCTAGTAGAATGAAGAGAGGTGCGGTATCTACGATCCTTCCCTCTTTAAATAAGAGAAATACTAGCTTGGGTGCGAGTTTCAGGAAAGTAGGTTGAAGACGTCATTGAACGTGTCCTAGGGGAAAAGGCTGAGGCCAGAATTTTCTGTAAAACTGATGGACTTCCATCAGGCCCGGGACATTTTACTAGTTTTCAGCGTAGACGCAGCCACAGTAAGTTCAAAAAAGAGCGATTGGTTCATCTAAATTGTTTGCTGCAGTGAGAGAATGACGACTACATGCCTAAAAAACTACAAAGCTTAAAATGTGGTCCAAGAGAGATGTTAAATCATTTAAAACTATTATTAATTCCTAGTGGATCTGTAGCCAGGTTCTGTTTGAATCTGAAACATTTGATGAGATAAAGTATTGCCACAGTCGACATGCCATTAATTTGCCAGCTTTATCACTATGATCATAATGTTGAGACCTTGTTTGCTAAAGGAGCTCAGCTGTATGATGAGATAACAGAATGTCATGCTCTGCCTGTGCTATTAGGCATTCCTTATAGACATCAGCAGTGTGAGAAGTGCCGTAGATCTTGTCATGTGCTGTGAGCCTTGTTAAAGATGCTAATTTGTCCTTCCACAGTTTTTTCCCCCCTCTCATAACTTTCATATGCAATAATTTGATCGTTTCTCTGATGCAAGACTTCAGTGTTTGCTATAATATAAAAGCGGAGACACACAGATAAAGCTAACGAAGTCCTCATTAGAGAGTGGTTTATGTATAATGTACAGAGACTGTGCAAAAGTCTCAGGCACATGCAAATAAATGCTATAGAGCAAAGGATGCCTCGAGAATAAATACATAACTAACTATAAAACCCAGTAAACAATAGCAAGCCAGTACTTGGTGTGACAACGCTCTTTAGTCTCGGGTACAATGCGTGCAGGTTTATAAGGAAATTAGCTCGCTTGCCGAGCATCCTGCAGAACCAAAGTTCTTCTTAAAGTTTGACTTGTGCACCTGTTTTTTGCAAAGCGAATGAAAATTCTAAAATACTATTTTATATCTAAAATATAAAAATTTACAACAAAATTTGTACTAAAAACTCAGGGTGTCTACGACGAAGGGAAAAAAAGAATATTTCCTTTTAGCGAGGTTGAAGAATCAGGATCGCCACAATGCCAAGAGCAGAAGGCGTAAGCAATAGTTTTAGAGAAGCAGTTGTTGCAGCACATTAATCCGGAAAGGGTTATACGAGCATTTCCAAACAAGCTGGAGTCGAACCTTCTACGGCCAGAAAGATCATTCGCAAGTGGAAAGCATTCAAGCACATTCACCTCAAGGTCAGACCAAGCGAAGCTCCGAGAAAGAGCTACGTCTCAGACGTCCCTGCAGGCCTCACTGAGCAAGTTAAATGTTAAAGTCCACGATGGCACAACTGGAAGCATGTCCTGTGGACAGATGAGATCAAAGTGGAGGTCCTTGGCCTTAATGCCCAGTGCAATGTTTGGGGAAGACCAACATGCATTCCAGCAGAAACACCTGATATACCCACGGACAAGCGCAGTGGTGGACGGGTGATGACTTGGGCTTGTGTTGCAGCCACAGGATCTGGGCACTTTTCAATCACTGAGCCGACCTTGAACGCCTCTGTACGAGGGCATTAGATTGCAACAGATTAAAGCTTGGTTGAAATTGGGTTATACAGTACAACAGGATCAACAATGATCCAAAGAACAGCAGGAAATCTACATCAGAATGCCTGAGAAATGAAAGAATTCAGGTTTTGGAAAGGCCTAGTCCATGTCAAACATAAAGGACGCCATCATATCAACAGTTAGACATGATGTTTTTTGAATTAGTTCATATTCTGGAGGACTGATGGACAGACTCTCCGAGCCACTTCCTCATTTCAACTACTTGTCTCGTAACATTCATGATTTCCTGGTTCTCTGTATGTTTTGTGTTGTCGCATCAGACCCTTACAGAGACCACGGAGAGGATCGGAACAAACAGGCCATCACTGGGCTGGACGCTGAGAACTATTTTCACTCCTGATAATTACCAGACCAAATTCACCTGCATGATTTTTTTTTTTTTTTTTTATTGTTCATGTTTAATTGCCTTGAAATGAGATTTTTATTCTGCCTTCAGCAAAACACTTTGAAACTCGTGAGAACCTCCGAGCTATAGTTTAACCTGCAGGACAAAACATGATTTGTAATTCCTTGTAATTATCCTCAGTCTGTCTTGAACTGAAACAAGCTTAAAAATTTATGTTTCCTTCAGATCACGACAAAAACAAAAACGTTTAGTCTCTGCGGGTTTCCCTGTATGTATTTTTTATGTTTTTGTTTTGGCCAAGTTTTATAAAAAATGAATGTCTGCTTCAAGGAAAGCGCTGTGTACAAGCGTGTCCTCTGTGTATGTGTCTCAGGGGACATGCTGTGACATCGGAGGACCTGTTGGCATGGTTACGGCCTTTCTGTGGGGACGACTCGAGGCCAGTGCGAGTGAGGATCGAGGTGCTGCAGATTCTGGAACGGTCGTTCAGCCTCAGCGAGCAGGACGTCCGTCTGCTGGTGCTGTTCAGGAGCCGGGCCGTGCTCAAAGCCTGCTGGCCTAGCCGAGAGGTACCTGCGCGCACGAAAGCACACACACACACACACACACACACACACACACACACACACACACACACACACACACAGACAGAAAGAAAAAAAGAAAAACTTTTAGTATGTCAGTTTAGCTTAGTGCACCTTTAGATTAGTGTAAAGATATTCAGAGCGAGAGAGAGAATATGTAATATTATGTAATCAACCTTCTGTAATTGCTTTGGCACCTTTTTTTTTTTTTTTACTTTAATGCCAGTAGAACACTGCTGATCTGAACTAAACTGAAAAATAGAGAGAGAGAGAGAGAGAGAGAGAGAGAGAGAGAGAGAGACTATCATAATACCCGTCACATAATTATTGAGAGGAATTAAGAAAGAGGGAGAGAGGAAAAGATAGAGGTTTATGGAGAACAAAAAAAGAGTTTTGGAAAAAAAAAAAAAAAAAGAACATTAATGTTGGTGTCGATTAACCCGTCTGCTGTCACATCAATCTTGAGGAACAGAAGAATAAATGAAGAGGGAAAAAAGAGAGAGAGAGCTGTTCATTTAAAAAAAAAAAGAAAGGAAAAGATAAATATAGTGCTCAGTTATAAAAAAGGTGTGTGTGTGTGTGTGTGTGTGTGTGTGTGTGTGTGTGTGTGTGTGTGTGTGTGTGTGTGTGTGTGTGTGTGTGTGTGTTATCTGTGTTCGGGTTTTTATATATACACAGCTGTCAGCCAAAACAATGTATACACACTTCAGGAAAAGAAAAACTTGTATATATATTTTAATACAAAATGTTTTGCTATATTTTATATATTGATAGATATGATAATATTATAATAACAATGTGATAAAATCAATAATAATAATAAGTCAAATTTATTTATAGCACATTTAAAAACAAACGAAGTTGACCAAAGTGCTGTACAATAATGGGCATAAAAACAGAATTAAACAGCATAAAATGAAAGGAAAATAATTTTTTTCTAATATAACTATGTAAAAAGTGAATAAAAATCAGATATTAATAATATTATTAATATAATATACATTATACAATTTTTCTGTCTCTGTAGTGTGTATAATTCTTTTTGGCTGACTCTGTGCGTGTGTGTGTATATATATATATATGTCACGTTTCCTTTTCCTGTATCTTCAGACTAAGTGAGAGTTTCGCTGTCTCGAGCCGCTACACACTCGGTTCCTATCAGGAGCTATAGCAGTCTGCAGGGTTTAAAATACACACACTTTCTTTTCTGTAGCATGGCTCCAAAAACAGCAAGGGGTAAAAAAAAAAAAAAGTTCGGGACTTATTTTTATATATATATACGCCTGTCTCCAAAAGTAATGGAACGGCAGTTTGTTTCTTCATTCCAGATTAGTTCTGCTCAGCGCTTGTGCTTAAAGAATCGCTCATTTCTCAGCTCCAATACGGCTTTGCTCTTCTCCCATAGGCGGCCCTCTGGTCTTTACACACGACTATGATTCCTATGTGCCACAGGATGCTGGTGAAGGTGTGATGATGATATTAATTCTCATCACTGTGGGATTTGTTTATCCCCGACACAGATGGTGTTAATAGTCAACACATTAGTCTAAGCTCCGATACACAGACAGAACAATCTCACTATCAGGTCCACGATCAGGATGAGAAAATATTGTGCTGATAAATTACTGTAGGTTGTAAAATAAAAAATAAAAAAATAAAAAAATGAATAAATTCTAAAATAGAAATAAAGCTTTCTTTTTTTCACCCTAAATAAAATCATGAGGTTTATTGTATGTGTAAATAATGCATGATTAATTAGGGTTTTCCCCAAAAAACACCACAAGCAGTTAACCAATTACATCAGATTTTATTTACATTTTTTTGACAATATTATATGCATCATTGAGGCAGACATGAATTGAAATACACACCCAGAGTTGATGAAATCTATGATTCGGGTTTTTTTTTGTGTGTGTGTGGTCTGAGGGTGCACCTGGTGCCGAATCGACTCACAGAAGAGCATAAACTGAAGTGTTTGGATTTTCTGCAAACAAAATCTGAACCGATACTCTAAAGAAGGTGAAGGTTTCTTAAAGAGAATCATTACTGATGACAAGACGTGGATTCATCACTACGAGTCTGAGAGTAAATAGCAGATTATGGAACAGAAACATCCTCAATCACAGACTGAGAAAAAGTTCAAGTCAACCATCAACCGATTGTATTATCGGATTATCCTCCTTTTGAAACCAGTTTACTCGAGACAAAATGTGTGTTGACGTTCCTGCTGAAATAACACTCGGATCCTGCTGATTTAGATTCTGGTTTCACTTTTTTCTTTTGACACACTCTATGTAGAAAACAACTGCATTTCACTAGCCAATCAGAACGCAGGGAGTGGACACGGCATCCTTTCTCAACCTTTTTCAGGCTTTTCCCATTTGCATTTCTGACAAAAAATAAACAAAAAAAAAGGGAAAACTTTCTGTAAGCGCTGGTAATTCCCGATGGCATTCCTGATGGATTCATATTTGTGACTATAGACCTCTGGCATATTCTCCAGCACACTCAGTAAAACCTACGTTTTAAGCTTATAAAACTGCACAAATCTGTATATAACACTAATGATTATTTAAGTGTTTATTTTATTACTCTATTCACCTAGAAATGTTTAGAAAATCTTTGCTTATGGCGTTTTATTTATTTATATAGTTTTTGCATGTTCCCAAGACTTTTGCACTGTACTAGAAGTAAAACATCTGATAGGTTTTACTGAGCATGCTGGAGAATGAGAGTCCTTCTGGCACCTTTGTACCTTTGTATTCTTATGCAAAACCCAAGATCCTCCATTAGGTTTTTTTTTTTTTGGTTTCCATCTGAAAACTTGCATGTTGCTTTCTTTAAAAGCATGCAAATATTCTTTTGTAATGCTAAGAATTCATTTTTAAGTTATGTTTGGATATCGAATACTTTAGTACATAACAGGCATGATAGACATATTTAATAAATCTTGTACAAAAGATAATACAGTGCCTAAGACTTCTGCGCAGTACGGAAAAAGTTAAAACACACTTCTTATGAGCGACACAGATCAGCCTTGACAGATGCCGGGATCATGGGCCTGCAAGATTGATTTATGCCTGTGGGGACCAGAGGCTAGTCTGCGTGGTCCGATCCCTCAGGAAAGCAGGAATGAAGTGGTCAATGCTGGGCATTTTGGAAAGGTATTAGAACACCATGCATGAGGCTTCAAGATTTTCGATTTGGTCTCAAGATTCCCCAGATCTCAATCTGATTAAGCATCCATGGGACAAACGAAGGCCCTCCTCACAACCCACAGCATCCGGGAAAAGGATCCGCCGTTAATGTCCCGGTCCCAGACACAACAGTAGACCTCCAGAGTTGTTGATGGCACCCAGAGAAGAGCCCCGTTAGCCCTTTAAGGTTTACAGTTTCCTCCGGACGCTGTTGATCAACCACTGATCGACTTATTCTTTTCTCAGCTCCTCTATCTGGCGACTGGATTTTTTTTTTTCTCTCTCTCTCTCTTCTTTTTAAACACCTTGTGTACAAGTGTTTTGTTCGACCGTTCACCTGTATCGGACACTTAATCCGAGCACTGATGCTGTTTCTGATAGCTCAGTCTGATCTCTATCAGAAGGTCAGCTATTGATTTAACTGTGTACAAAAGCTTATATCCTCTCACACATAAACACATTCCTGGCACAACTTCAACCACCTTGGCCCCTACCTTTAACACTCGAGAAGGCACGCAGCACTCTCATGCGCGCGAGTGCGAATGGCATTTAAAGCGTGGCCTTTTCAGTGGAGTTTTTGTAGCTTAAGGTTGTTCATTTGTCTTGAGCGTCACTATGTCGAGATGCCGCGCTGTCTCCGACTTTACTGGACAAACGAGCGACTTCCTGTCTATCTGAGTGGAAAATGGCAATTTGCCCGTCGCTGGTGCTTTTCCCGGACTTATTCACTGAAGGTGTTGCTGTTGTAAACAGTGATTAAGTGGTGTGTGTGTGTGTGTGTGTGTGTGTTGGGATTAGACACCAAGTATTGCAGTTGCCATGGTCGCCTAACTTCATAATCTGAGCCCGTTTGTCATTTTCGGAAGCTGTCAGGGTGTAAACACCATGCTGTGTGTGTCTATGTGTGCGCGTGTGTGTGTGTTTAACCACAGACGAAGCTCGATGACTGCAGCTAATATGGTCATTAAAACAAAGTCCCCTGTTTCCCCGTTGGACTCCGGCTTTAATATGGCCACTTAGTGAGGTATCGTTTATGTCTTTACACAGTGTGTGTGTGTGTGTGTGTGTGTGTGTGTGTGTGTGTGTGTGTGTGTGTGTGTGTGCGCGCTCACTGCTTGACTGCTCAGTGATAACAGAGCAGCTGATTGCTCCTGGTTGCAGTCTTCATTGTCATTGTGTTTGTGTGCTGTGTGTCCTTGATTTAACAGCTTCCTAGCGAACCTGAGATTGTGTTCAGTCACCTGTTTTCGTGTGCAGTTTGTTTAATGTGTGTATCAGAGAAAGAGGCAGTGGAGATCCTTTATTGAGCACACACACACACACACACACACACACACACACACACTCCTTACATGCTATATCTTACTCCTTTACTTTCAGCACAGAAGAGCCATCCCTCTCTCTTCACCCACCGTATGTCACCACTGCCTATTTTCCTGTCCTGTGCTCTAATCTCTCTCTCTCTCTCTCTCTCTCTCTCTCTCTCTCTCTCTCTCTCACTCTCTGCTCTTTAATGCCTTCTGCCATTTAAGACATCTTCTCCCAACAAAAAACATGAAGTCGATGTTCTAAAAGATCCATCATGTTTTTTTTTTTACCATATAATGTGGTCAGTTTAACCCAACTTTAACTTACACTTTACTAAATTATGACCAAGTGAAAGGAACACAAGTTTGCAAAATTAGAACTTATTATGAACACTTATTATCACAGACAGCAAAACATAGTGTCCAGGTATTAATGGTGATGATTATGATTGATAAATATGATATGATATGCTTGTATGTGGATTAGCAAACTGAAATAGCGCGAGAATTAGAGATATGGATGGATGGATGGATGGATGGATGGATGGATGGATGGAATTAAATCAATAATGGAAAATATGGTTGGATAAAGTGGATGGATGGAATTAAGTAAATAATGGGAAAAATGGTTGGGTAATGTTAAATGAAGGGGTGAATGGATCAGGAGAATGAATTGCATAAAGGGAGAGATGGACGTTTGGGTGGAATCAGTTGGTTGAGTGGATGGATGGTTACAGTTAAATGAACAATGCGAGATGGTTGGCAAGAATTAATTTGATGGATAGAAGGATGGATGGAATAAGTTGAAAAATGGGAGAGATTAACAGACAGGTGTAATTAACTGATTGGGTAGGTGAGAGGATAGATGGGTGGAATTAACTGAGTAATAAGAGAAGTTGATGGAATGGTAGAGTTTACTGGATGGCTGGATGGAAATAAATAACTAATGGAAAGACAAAATTGAGATGGATGAATAATTAAGTGGGTGTGTAGATTAATTGGATTAATTAGTCGGATAGATGAAATTAATGGAACAGACTGATGACAGAAACAAATGGTTGAAATATGCCAAAAGAATGATTAATCAAGTAAGCAAATGAATGAATAAACAGACAGAAGAATGAATGAATGAATGAATGAATGAATGAATGAATGATCAGAGACAGCAAAACATACTGTCCAGGTGTTTGTGTGGTATGGTTGATGAAAACGTCTTACAGCAGACCAATAAACTACCATGCGTTTTTTTTTTTTATTGTGTTTTTTTTTTTTTATTTATTTTTTTTTTTTTTAACAGAAAGTCGACGCACGCCACAGTCTGAGCTCCGTGTGTCTCTCACTGGTTTGATCCGTCTGGTTTCTCAGGGAATTCTTACTTGTTTGTACCAAAACAGGTCTTATCACCATGTTCCTGTCAGCGCTCAGTGCATGTCTCGCCTCTATCTCGTCCTTCTGCCTGTTCCCTCGCTGCTGCATTTCAGCCCTAAACACCACGTTTTCTCGCTTATCTCAACTGCCGTGTTTCAGTCTCTTGGAACTGACGTCCATTGTAGTAGAGGACTGTATACTATTGTCCATGTTGCTATAAACCCTCCACCCAAAATCCTTTTGAAAAAAAAAAACAAAAAAAACTCCAAGATCAATCATCAAAAATAAACAGAAAAGTTGTGTAAAAAGTTGTTGTTGTTTTCCTTGTCCCTTATGACAGTAGCAGTGTCCAGAGCGGAGCTGAAGAACAGGGATAAGAAATGTGTTCAGAGCAATGGCTAAAGATTGGCCAAGCAATTTGACAGAGATATAGAAGGAATGATGGGGAATATTGAATGAAAGGATACAAAAGCCTCACTGAGGATGCGAAATGGGCTAGAGGCAAGGCCAGGCATATAGATTGCTAAAAATATTTGGACCTCAGACACACACACACACACACACACACACACACACACACACACACACACACACACACACACACACACAATCAATAAATAATAAAATAATATCACATACATGGAGAAGTAAATGAATTGCCATAAAATGTAATTTAAGCAAGCAACAGGTTTTACATTAAAACTTACACGTTATTTAACATTGATAACAGTTATGTATTCTACAGAAGTTTAAGGTTGTTAAATGATTCACAGATGAATGAATGGATGGATAGATGGAACTTACTTAATAATAGAAGAGATGGACAGATGGTAGAATTGGATGGATGAAACTAACTGAATAATTTGAGTGCTGGATGGATGAATACATGATAAATAGACGGAACTGAATAGTGAAAGAGATTAAGAGATGGACAGATGGTAGAATTGGAAGTATGGATGGATTGAACTAACTAAATAATGGGATTGATTATTGGCTAGATAGATAGATAGATAGATAGATAGATAGATAGATAGATAGATAGATAGATAGATGGATAGATGGAACTAACTGACTAATGGGAGGGATGAATAGATGGATGGATAAATGGATGTATCTAACACATTACTTGAGTGCTGGATGAATAGGTGGTTGATAGATAGATGGAAGTAACTGAATAATGAAAGAGAATGGACGATTGGTAGAATTTGATGGATGAAACTAATTAATGGGATGGATGGATGGATGGATGGATGGATGGAAGTAACTGAATAATGGAAGAGATGAACAAGTGGGTAGAATTTGGTAGATGATGGATGGAACTAAAAAATTGTGTTGAGTGGATGGAACTAACTGGATAATATGAGCGATGGATGGATGGATGGATGGATGGATGGATGGATGGATGGATGGATGGACGGATGGATGGAAGTAACTGAATAATGGAAGAAAGGGACAGATGGGTAAAATTGGATGGATTACTAGAACTAACTGAATAATGAGAGAATCCTTTGTGCCTTGCAATGGGTTGACGCCCATTCCAGGATGTACCCTGCGTTGTACACTGAGCTCCCTGGCATAGGTTGTCCTTTCATTTAATAATTTTTTTTTCTCTCTAAAAGCAGCTTAGCACTGAGTACAAGTGTGGGCACTGTGCATAAAGGAGTTAATAAAGTGCTTGTTTAGAGCCTGTTCACTGAATCGTGAATGTAGTGGAGCTGTAAAATAACTTAAGGCACCTAATTGGACATTAAGGACTGTGTAAAGATTTAAAAGCTAATTAAATTGCGCTGCACGGCCCTTCCCAGGTAAACGCTATACTGTACATACAGTAAAGGCACAAATGTGCTGTACAAATATTTTCACAAAATATTTGTTGCAGTTTTTTTTTTCCCTTTCAATTAATTGCCAGTAGTGGGTGAAATGGGGGTTAAAATGTGTAAGATTATAATTAGTGGATCACTCTTGCGAATTGTATTGCATGCTTTTCATCATCTAGAACGAAGTTAAAAGAGGTAGCGTCTCTCAGCCAATCACAAAGCAAAGCAGGCACATCCTGGAGTTTGTTTATCTGAGTAAAGGTGTTTCGACAAGTCCATATATTCATATAGTGTATAGACAACAGCCTTGTGAGCAGCCTTGACGTGAGGATTGTGAATAGGAATGTTGTCAGGGTTTTGAGTGTACAGTATATGTTAAGGTCACTGGGTAAATGTGTGTATTTGGAAATGAGATTCATGAATATTCAGTCCTAATGCAGGCATGCACGGTGCAACAACAACAAAAATGCAAGGATGTTTGCTTTTTTTAAATTTTTTTTTTAGCTTTTGCTTGGTTCAGATAGTTATCAAGGATTGGATTGTCAAAATATGCAAGCACTTTTTATGTGACATTATTAAAATCATTTACTTTCAAATTATTTAGTTTTTTTTTTAAATAAATTTTTTAAGTAAAAATAAAATAAATTAAACTGCACTTTACCTTTGAAAAGAAGTTAGTGTGTGTGCGTTGGTGTGTGCGTTGGTGTGTGTGCGTGCGTGTGTGCGTCCGTGTGTGTGTGTGTGTTTAATGACGGTCACACTGCTCTGGAAACTTCTTTAACAAGGAACGTCGTGCGCACACACAGTGATTATTGAAATGTCATGCCACGTTGTCAGTTTGTCACTTTTGTTTGCACATTTGCATGTGCACTTTGTTGTTTCTTTTGTATAGTTTTTAAAATGTTTTAAAATGTCAATCTGTCTTGTCTCAGCTAGTCAGCTAATTAGGTGTCTTAGTTATCCAGTTTGTTTGTGTTCAATTATGTTGTTCATTTATGTTGTATGTAGCACCTTGGTCTTGGAGGAATGTTGTTTCGACAATAAAAGCCAACTTGAACTTGAACACTAATGCAATCGCTGCTCTCTGACAGAGAGACTCTGGATCTGTAACCTCTCCAATGACACTTGCTTTTACTTTACGCCCCACACACACACACACACACGTGATCACAAAGTTATAGTAAACAGTACACGCTCACTCAAACGCTGAGTATACGAGTGACACACGCACACTGAGACTGAGCATAGGAGACGATTACCCATAATCCCATAGCGTGCACTCGAGAGAACCATTGGCTCAGTTGTGATCACGTGACGCCCGGCAGACAAAGCATATGCGTACTACTTCTATATCAAGACCTCGCTCGTTCATTAAGGTAAAAAGTATTTAAAATTTGTGCTCGTCTTTCAAAACGCTCGCAATCCAAGGTTCCACTGTAATTGCGTATTTGGCACCTTGTTTACACTAAATTGTACTTCTTTTATCATCAGCCAAATACAATTCCAGTTTAAAGTAGATTATTACATCGAACTGTTCTTGAAACTCAATATTTAGATTTTAGCATAACACCGGGCTCTCAATTCGGCCATTTCACACGCCCTTTTACACGAACTGCTCCGGATATGTTTGCTTTAACGCCCCATGTTTTATCACATTAGTTTAATGGTTTTTTGAGAAACTGGTTTCAGACTTCCTGCAGGAAGAATAAACATACAGTGATCTGTCCATTCATCTTTGAAGATTTACTTTTCAAAAGTGACATACCTTTGTATTTAAGTAAGCCTTGCCGCGTTGATTGGCTCTGTTGAGTGACCGGTATAGTCATGAGATGTTGTATACAAATTCAAAAGAGTTCTACATCATGTAATTTCATTTGCACAGTATATCCGGTACATGCACATCATCATCCTGAGTTTTTTTTTTCCTCTCTAAATGATACTCAGTAAACAAGGTTGAAATCCCTCTTATTAGAAACATGAAAAAGGAAAGGTGTATGAAGTTTAATTATCCTTTTTCTTTCTTTTTATTAATTTTTTTTACCTTTATTATGGACTAATACTCACTGCTCGATTGTGCTGCAGTGAAGCCGCATCCAGAAATTAAAATTATTGATTCATTTACATCGATGTCCACATCGCATGGGTGTTCTTCATTAATCACTTGGATTTCTTAATGTCTTTTATTTCCTTTAGGAAATTATTTTCTAAAACGATCTCACTCCCCTCTTTTGCTCTTTCTCCTTCTCTCTCTCTCTCTCTGTCTCTCTCTCTCTCTCTCTCTGATTTGGCTGGAGGTTAGTGGAGTAGGCGAGCGGTCAATATGACCCAGCAGTGCGTGAACAGCTGTGTGCCGCATGGTTTTTAATGACATTCTATAACGGTTTCGCACTCCGTTGGACCGTACCGCGCGCTAGCCTGCAAGCTAAAACTTACAAACACTTTGCCATTCTCAGCGCAGACTTTATAGTTGTTTCACTGCGCAGTTATATCAGGGTTCCTCATCATGGCGCGTCTGTTCTGGTTGTGTGTATAAGATAAGTACAAAAGAAAAAGCGATTAAAAATCGCTGCTTAAAAGCGATTTTGCACTCTGGGACATTTTTAGTTCATGGATGTGGTGGTCAGAATTTGTTTCAAGGGTTTGTCCAACATCTTCATCGTCAGGTTACAATCATTCAACTTGACATCACCTCACCAATGATTATTTTCGCTATTTTCCTTCCCGATTAGACTAATTGGCATTCACCAATTACTCATAGTGTGTGAATAAGTGCATGAGAGTGTGTGGTGTGCATGTGTATGCTCTTCGTGGGATTGGCACACTGTCCATGGTGCACCTCGCCTTGTGCCTGAAGTTTCCTAGGATAGGCTCCAGGCTTCCTTCGATCGTGTATAGGATAAGCAGTATAGAAGATGAAGATGGTGACGTCAATCATATTCATGTCCGAGTTCATGATTTACTCCATGCAGTACATGTATAAGTTAACTTCAAAGTCCCGCTTTGAAGTATGTTATACAAGTGTAACTGAATTTCAAAGTTATTAATATGTTAGTGAGTCCTAAAGAAATATAGGTTGAAAGTTCAGCTCCTTGTCCATGTGGTGATGTTAAAAGGCTCTTATCTGGTCCCGTATCTGAATGATGTCACTTGAGAAAATGGCAACAGAATTCTCTTGAGTGCTTCACTACCTTTGAATATTAATGACATGACCTTCCCAATTCATGCCTAATGAACGTGAGTGACTGCTGGTCTGGACATGAGTGGCATTTATTATGGAGAATATTTACTGCTGTTTTAATGCATGGGTGTGTGTGTGTGTGCGTGTGTGTGAGGAAGGTTGCAGAGGTAAACTAGTTTATGAGTAAGCGTTGAGACTTTTTTGTCTGATGAACTGTCTTATAAATTAGACGGTATTATATCCAACTTTACTATCATTATGTTCAAAGCTCATTATTTACCCCACTGTTTGCCCCAGTACCCACGAACCCCAACTGTAACCCAATTCCACCCTTTATCCAGGGAAAAGACCTTCATTTTCGCCTTGTTTAATGCTGCAATACATTGTACAAGTGCAATACCCTGAACATGAATGCGAAAAGAAGCCAAGTATAATATAATTTATTGTTTTGTTTATCTTTGCTCCAGATTGCTCTAGTGGTTCAATCCTTGGAGTACAAATGCAATCTTGCAATGCTGTTAGGACACCTGTTCACAACAAATTTTCCAAAGTAGAAAATAATCCTGAAGAAATTCGGTTTACTTGTTACGATGTGCATTCACCTTACTTGACTCTAAGTAAAGTAGGACAATCATTTTGATGGATAATGGGTCAGGAAAAACAGGCACATCCATGCTTCCTTTGTCGTTGCAGGTTCTCTTGTACATTCTTGTTCATTCCCAATTTTATATGCAACCCCTGTTCAACCCCTGGAATGCGGCTGGTTGCTGTTTCCAGACGGCTTGGTTAGAGTGTTTCCGAAACGGTTGATTTTCACGCACAACCATCTCTAGGGTTTAAAGAGAATGGTCTGAAAAAGATCAAATGTCCAGCGAGCGGCAGGTCTCTGGGCAGAAATGCCTTGTTGAATGCCGGAGGTCAGAGGAGAATAGCCAGACTTGATCGAGTTGATGGAAAGGGAACAGTAACTCAACTACTCAACAAATAAGCTCATTCGGCAGCACTGACGCTGCTAGGTGCTACACAGCTAGCGGCACAGCTCTACTTCAGGCCTTAGATTTTCTGCTGCCCAATAAGAGGCAGTGTGACAGTGCCAGTTTGAGAGATTCCGGAGGTAGAGATGATGCATGGCATGCCGTGTTTGTGTGCCCTTTCAGGCTTCGATGCTGAGGAACATCCTTTGCCGCTGGGCAGCTTGCCGATCT
>JAAGKR010007039.1:0-15712 GCA_011419295.1 Clarias macrocephalus | reverse complement strand
TGTGTGTGTGTGTGTGTGTGTGTGTGTGTGTGTGTGTGTGTGTGTGTGTGTGTGTGTGTGTGTGTGTGTGTGTGTGTGTGTGTGTGTGTGTGAGGTTGCAGAGGTAAACTAGTTTATGAGTAAGCGTTGAGACTTTTTTGTCTGATGAACTGTCTTATAAATTAGATGGTATTATATCCAACTTTACTATCATTATGTTCAAAGCTCATTATTTACCCCACGGTTTGCCCATGTACCCACGAACCCCAACTGTAACCCAATTCCACCCTTTATCCAGGGAAAAGACCTTCATTTTCGCCTTGTTTAATGCTGCAATACATTGTACAAGTGCAATACCCTGAACATGAATGCGAAAAGAAGCCAAGTATAATATAATTTATTGTTTTGTTTATCTTTGCTCCAGATTGCTCTAGTGGTTCAATCCTTGGAGTACAAATGCAATCTTGCAATGCTGTTAGGACACCTGTTCACAACAAATTTTCCAAAGTAGAAAATAATCCTGAAGAAATTCGGTTTACTTGTTACGATGTGCATTCACCTTACTTGACTCTAAGTAAAGTAGGACAATCATTTTGATGGATAATGGGTCAGGAAAAACAGGCACATCCATGCTTCCTTTGTCGTTGCAGGTTCTCTTGTACATTCTTGTTCATTCCCAATTTTATATGCAACCCCTGTTCAACCCCTGGAATGCGGCTGGTTGCTGTTTCCAGACGGCTTGGTTAGAGTGTTTCCGAAACGGTTGATTTTCAAGCACAACCATCTCTAGGGTTTAAACAGAATGGTCTGGAAAAGATCAAATGTCCAGCGAGCGGCAGGTCTCTGGGCAGAAATGCCTTGTTGATGCCGGAGGTCAGAGGAGAATATCCAGACTTGATCGAGTTGATGGAAAGGGAACAGTAACTCAACTACTCAACAAATAAGCTCATTCGGCAGCACTGACACTGCTAGGTGCTACACAGCTAGCGGCACAGCTCTACTTCAGGCCTTAGATTTTCTGCTGCCCAATAAGAGGCAGTGTGAGAGTGCCAGTTTGAGAGAGTCCGGAGGTAGAGATGATGCATGGCATGCCGTGTTTGTGTGCCCTTTCAGGCTTCGATGCTGAGGAACATCCTTTGCCGCTGGGCAGCTTGCCGATCTGGACCACATCAGCAGCTCCTCCGCTCTCAGCTCTAGACTGCTGTGGCCACTTAGCCTTAAACACAGACTTGCTGCTGGCAAACCTGCAATTATTGCCTCATCTTTCATGCCCAAAGCTTTGACCTGCAGCTGCCATAGCTCATGTCCGCTGGACGCTCCGACAATCCGACCCACACTGATTCACACCCTACACTCTCTTTAGTTTTAGTTTTATTCCCTTTTCCGTAATCTCCCGCCTCACCTTAATTTTTACTTTTATTATATTTGATGGAATCACTATTTTTGGTAAAGACCTCACCTCGTGTCTGAGTGTCTGTAGTGCTCCCGGTGTCGAGCTATTACAATTTATGTCACAGAATGCGCCATGATAACCGTTTCATCTAAACTATAGTTGTTGTTTTTTTTTTTTTGTTGTTGTTGTTTATAGATGTTGGAAGCCAGAACTGTAACTGAAAATTTGGTCTATTGGTTAGCTCTGTTTGCAGCCCATATGAGCCGATTCCTTGGAAAATAACGTACCGCCCCTTTAAAGAAAATACTGAGCCAAAATCTGAAGTCAGTAATCAGTTTGATAAACTACGAGTCTATTAAAATATTCTAGCAGCATTGGCAGTATAAGTCTTTAATGCCATCCTTGTTGTAAATGTTAGTAATAAAGCAAGCAGGTTGTATGGTTATCTTGCTGTTCCAGCCCTGCTTTCAGCACCAGTTAAAAAGCGTTCATTCTCCTCTCATCTCTCTCCTCTATGCAAAATGACCTCTATAGCTTAAGAGGATGCGGTAGAACTTGAGCAGCGGGTCACTGGAATATTAATAGGAACTTTTCTACACACACACACACACACACACACACGGACACACAGACATGGGTCTATTCCTTTTCTCTCTCTCACATTTTCCCTCTCTTCATTGTTCTTTTATCCCAGTTGGCCCAGAACTGCAGAACAGGACAGGGACGAGCCGCTCTGACCTTAACAAAGACCTCAAGACTAGAAACACTGTGTCAGCACTTTCCACCATAACCCCAAGTCGTATACTACTAAAACCCTGTCTGAATTTCTTATTTTGCTGAAATAGTAAAAGTGCACACGCGACAGTTCAACACTTCTCCATCTGCCCGTACACTACAATTCATACGTTCAGTGTTGGATTCCCGCGCTGGAAAACCGAGACCTTTTTACAGAGTTTTCTGACACGGGAGACTCCTTCCAGACATGCTAAGTAAGGCCCCTTCCAAAAACCGTATAACTATATCAGCAACTACATTTTTTTATCTCCAGTGTAAACTTTCTTATGCTGTGTCGATTTCAATTTTGATCTTTTTACGCATTCTACTGAATCGTAAAACTTCCATATGCGTCTCAACTCTGTAAATGATACATCACTGAGAATATCATCTCTAAGTCTTTGAGCTTTGGCTGAGATGATTTGATTTATTTTCTACTCTATATTTTCACTTATATACTCGCATTATTTAACCAGGCCATACAGACGTGGACTTCCAAAGAGGAAAATCTAAATTCTCTTTTATTTTATCTCATTAAAGATTACTGATTTTCACCTTCTTCTTTTTTAAAATATGTATAAATTGTACGCACTAGTAGGAAAATTATAAGCCTCATTGAGCTGAGAAAAATGTTTTCTGATTTAGACTAGAATCTAGCTACACAAAAAAAACTTTTTCATTATATGAGTATATTTACTGTATGTCCATTTATTTATTTATCTATCAATATTGTATATTTAAACAAAGCTGTAAAGCAAGCTTTGTTCTTTTGCAAAAAGTCATCACAAGGCATATTTGATTTAATTTTTTCTGAAGAAATTTATATGAATTTAGATTTTTTTTTTTCCAGAGGTCAGAGTTTAAACTCTGGATTCTGACTTATATTTACAAATTCTGGTTTTACTTTCATTAATATGACTTTAATTTTGGAATTCTGACTTTAATTTGTTAATATTTTGTTAATACTAAAACTAAAATTCTATTTTTTTTTACCCCAAAATTCTGACTTTCTGAATTTTAAACTCAAAAGTCTGACCTTTTTAAAGAATTTTCACTTTGAACTCAGATTTCTGCCTTTATACTCAGAATTGTCATTTAAACTCTGAAAAAATTCTGACACTAAAAATCAGATAAAATCTTGTGAGGATAAAGATGGTATTCGCTGATTAAAGTCAAACTTTTGAGAAAAAACTCAGAACTCGGATACATCTTCATGGTGTCCCGAATCCTCTTCTGCTCATTTTGACACAGAGCTCCTTGAAAATCACTTCTCATCGGTCAGAATCCTTTAAATGGTGGTGTTTAAAAGGTTAAAGGTTTCCCTGATTTGTGTTTTAAATGGCCCCACCATGGCAGAATAACATTTGTATCCCGTATTACCACTGTACACGTGCTAGTACACACACACAAACACCTGGAAAAAAAGAAAAAAAAAAAGATATATTAAAAGGAGTGACCGGCTCACACCCTTTTATTCATCTACGGTACAACCTCATTACATTCCAGAAACGAGTTCATACACTCACAAAGCCCCAAGTCCCAATCCTACTTTGCGAATGCTTTATTTCAACCTTAGGAGCACACACACACACACAAACACACGCGCGCACACACACACGCACACCCAGACAGGGTAAAGTGGGAGTTAAGTGCAGCCGACAGTCTTGATTTCTCTTTCAGTAGTGCCGTAGCTTCATCCATCTGTGCCCCGTGTCCCTCAGCTGTTTACCAGCTGATGAAGAGATTCACTTTTCTTCTCCTCCTCCGCTCCACTCTGCTTGGATGATGGGGAGAAAAAAAAAGAGAAAGAAACGAGAGGGAGGCCTGTTTATGCCCTAGGAGTTCTTTCTGTTCTCACCTTTTCTCTTTTTTCTTCTCTCTCTCGACTACTGACATTTTCTTGCTTCATAGGTTTGCCCCTCAGCAATTTGGAATATTAGAGAACAAAAGTGTGTATGTGTGTGTATATGTGTGTGTATATGTGTGTGTATATGTGTGTGTGTATGTGTGTGTGTATGTGTGTGTGTATGTGTGTGTGTGTGTGTGTGTATGTGTGTGTGTGTATGTGTGTGTGTGTGTGTGTGTGTGTGTGTGTATGTGTGTGTGCGTGTGTGCGTGCGCGTATGTGTGCGTGTCTGTGTGCGTATATGTGTGCGTATATGTGTGCGTATATGTGTGTGTATATGTGTGTGTGTATATGTGTGTGTGTATGTGTGTGTATGTGTGTGTGTGTATGTGTGTGTATGTGTGTGTATGTGTGTGTGTGTATGTGTGTGTGTATGTGTGTGTGTATGTGTGTGTGCGTGCGCGTATGTGTGCGTGTCTGTATGTGTGTGTGTATGTGTGTGTATCAATCAGCTTGTGTACGTTTAAGTATACACAAGTATACTATACACATATACTCAGTGTGCATGTGTACGTGCAGGCATGACTATGGATGGATGTATTCAGGTCTCTTGTCTTACTTCCTGAATTTCATCTTTATTCAATTTGCACCTTTTACACAAACTCCGACAGCAATGTAGTTAGTAAGTGTTATACTGTACAGATGTGGTTAATTGGAGCTAAAAACCTTTACTTAGCACTTGTTTCTACGATGCCTTTTGGCTCATCCAGATGCGGTTTTGCGTACCGCACACTTTCTTTCTTTTCTGTAATGGGTTTGAAAGTAAGGTTTCCCTTCTGATGACTCTTCCATGCAGATCCCTGCTGACTAACAGATTCAGCCAAAACATGCTCTCACCCAGGTGAAAAAGTGACATAATACTGCACTTAATGCTTCTTATATGTCAATCCTTAAGTATTTTTTGTAAATATGCACAAACATTTATATTTTTATCAGATAAAAAGCTAAATGCAATTCCGTACGCTGTCATGTAGTGTCCGTAACCTTTTTTTTTTTCAGTGATCTTGATTGTCATGCAGATGAAAAGACAAAAACGTGATGACAAATTTATTATTCTAAAATGGAAAAATGTTGTTGTTGAATGCAACAATGAATCTGAGATGGTAGGAGATTACAGATTGTTAACTTTTTTTTTAAGCAACAAGAAGCTTATACAAATTTTAGTATCAATACTCATAAAGAAATATGACTCACTCACTCGCTCACTCATCATCTATACCGCTTTATCCTGTATTCAGGGTCACGGGGGGCCTGGAGCCTATCTCAGGCGACTTAGGGCACATGGCAGGGTACACCCTGGACAGGGTGCAAATCCATCACAGGGCACAGACACACACACACACACACACTACGGGCAATTTGGGAACACCATTTAACCTAATCTACATGTCTTTGGACTGTGGGAGGAAACCGGAGAACCCGGAGGAAACCCACCAAGCACGGGGAAAACATGCAAACTCCATGCACACAGAGACGGGAATCGAGCCTGGCTGGGGCTCGAACCCGGACCCTGGCGGTGCAAGGCGACAGTGCTAACTGAATAGTTTAAAAAAAGCTGAAGTTAGCAACTTGAAATGTTTAGAGAAGCATGATTGGTCACTTCCATGCTGCATAAACTTGAGAAGTATCTCCCTGGCACACACATTTTCTGTATTATATGTATAACGTAAAAAAATAATAAAATCAGCATTAATAATGTGCGTTTTGGCCGAGTGGAACATCTATAACACGTTAGTTCCACTACCAGTCTTGTGTTAACCCTCCTGCAGGCGCTTAGTGCCACTTGGGGATTTCACGTCTACCTGACAGATTTGTGTTTTTTTTTTTGTTTGTTTTTTTTTCACACATTCCAGACAGGAGAAATTATGAGCAGGAAGCATCTCGACATCACTTTATAAACACCCTGCTTCATAGTTCAGCTGTTCAGTTTCACTCTGCTTGGAAGAGTCTGTGATGGTTGAGCACGAAGTTTGAAGAGCCCGAAAATTTTTGCCCCGAAAGACAATCCGTTACCTGATTAGTAAATCCTTACAAGTCAAGTAGTTTTGTGTGGAGTTCTGAATCTTCAGGTCTAACAGAGTGTCCAAGCATTTACACATCCCACAATTGCTGGATTCGCTGGATACTCATTAAATCCGCTCACCGTCCACTTAGTGATTTATAGAGTTATCCAGTCAGTCGATTACAAGGCAGCAGCACCTGCAGGAACAGGCCAAAAGTTTACGTTCACATCAAACCTCAGAATGAATAAAAAGTCTGATCTCTGGAACTTTAACAGAGGTTGGTGGTGCCAGATGGAAAGGTTTAGAGCTCCTCAGATACCGCCCATGTCCTCGTACTGTACTCTGTCACCCTGCAGTATGCCGTGAGAAACAACTTCCACGAAGTGCGTAGTACTGACTCTTTACAATTCAACATGCATACAACGTTGATTGTTGAGGAGGATGGGCTAAAACAGCAGATAATCATTCCAATTCGACATTGTCCCATGAAGAGACCTAACCCAAGCTGGACAGGGACAAAAACACATTTATTTCCAATCTTCACGGGACAGTTTATGTGGTGCTTTATACTGTGTTGCTGCCATATGATGAACGGATCAAATAAATGTATAGGTGTTAATAAAAATGTGTTTAAAGTGTGTAAGGAATTTTTTTTTTTTTTGAAATATGTGATCTGTATCACAGGTGCCCAAACTTTTGCAAATGGCTATAATGCAGTACGTCCCCTGTGGCAATGATGTGCACTGTCAGCTGTGGGCCTTTATATAGACGAACAGTGTAATAACTATAATCAGGTTGTAAAAACATCTCAAGGATGATCGATGGAAATGAAATGTAAATCCACCCTTATTGATTCCACATGCTCACAACATAACTCTAACTTAGTTATAGCGTGAACTCCGAACTGCATCGTGGATTCAGCGACACAAGCAGACAGACAATGATTCAGATGCAAGAATCACTCGTACGAGAGCCGTTTCCGTAGTTGTCGCGTTTGCGTGCATCAGGGCTGATGGAGAAGGAAGACACTTAGTGGGGAGGCCATGGAGTGGGCGGATGTTATTAAGTGAAGCACATCAGAACTCGTTCAGTTGTGGTACACACACACACACACACACACACACACACACACACACACACACACACACACACACACACACACACACAGATTAGATGTGGGTGGATGTTCTGAAAAAGCAAGAATGACTTTACTTAGCAGAGGATCTCTTCTCTTCCCTCGCACATTTTTAAAATCATGAGCATGAGACGTTATGTCTGGACAGATGAAAATTGAAAAACATTACCTGGTCCAATTTAAATTAGTCTATTTGAAGTGTTCCCTCAGATTCCTGTTTTATATACCGAGATGTTGGTAATATCCCACAAAGCTCGCATGTAAAAGCACCTCGACTTTCACGTCACTAAACAAAGAAAATTGAACAGCATGTTCAAGGAAAGAAAACAACTAGTGTCCAATTAGCACTGATTTAGTATTACTCGTGGACCTCGCGTGATTGGTAATAATTGCAGCGGTTGTCTGTGATCTTGATCTTGCGCAAATCGGTCACGTCCGCAATCTGTAAAGTAAATGACAGAGATCCTGTGATAATATCAGTCCTGTGCAAATCAGCATGTCTGTGATTAGACCGGGATTTGACGAGGTTGTATATGGTTTTTGTTTCCTGTGCACCTTTTTATCCATCTTCCTCAAAGAATGGCGGATGCGTTAGAGTGAATGTATTTTGGGTGCTGGATCATATCGCTACAGTATACAACAATATAATGTGCAGAACACGTAAAAAAAAAAAAAAACGCAAATAGGGCTTTATTTCTATGAAATATTTTATTATGTAATATAATATAAATGTCATATAATATGTAATATAACATAACGTAATATTTATTTGTTTGTAAGATATATGTTTGTTAGTAAGATCGCAGTATTCTCTTATCCGGTGTGAATGAGAGGTCCCCAGATAATACTAATCCCGTACGAATAGGACATAAGGAGATTTTAAATTACAGGGTTAAGAACTGTCCAAAGCAAAACATGATTGAAGATTACATAAATCCTTGGCGAAGACATAAAGTTATGTTGAATAGTGAGAATAAGAGCATTTTTACATACAGTACACACATGCATTGTGATGACGAAACAGCTGTGTGGCCATAGGAAAACCATTTGTTAATGTGACTTCTCCGAGAAATGGCTTCAATTTCTTAGGGAGCATAAAGATCAGACTTTGGTGCAATGGATAAAGGTCATGTGGGTAGATGAGGAAGCGATACAGCCATCATGCATCGTCTCCACTGTACGAGCCTCTGAAGTCAGGGTTATGATCTGGGGTTGCTTTAGTTGCTCAGGTCTAGACTCAGCAACGTGATGTGGCAATAAAATGAAGTCAGCTGACGACCTGAAAGTACTGAATGACCAGGTTATCACATCTATGGAGGGTTTTTTCGCTGATGGCGCGGCCATGTTCCAGGATTTAGATCTATGATTATAATCAAACCACATCAACATTACATTAACAAATAAGTTATTAAAACCTGAGTATAACCTTCAGATGAATTTAGAAGGAAAAAAGAACAAAGGTTAAAGAAAAAAGGATCCTGCTTAAGAAAATTTAAAAGGTGAAAAAAAAAGACCCAGCACAGAGTTTTTTTTTTTTTTTTTTTTTTTAAGCTGAATCCATTTGTTTCAGTGTCACACTACACAGTGTCATTTTCTTGGAGGGAAAAAAAAGTAATGCAGGGAAAAGAAAGAAAATGTTCACCTGCTGTCAACAGTTTGTGTAAATGTGACAAGCCGTTTGGCCCAATTAATATGGACGGACTTTATTTTCATATTCATCCAATCTGGGCCAGTGATGAAAGGAAGAGGGTTGACATGACACACACATTCTCGTTATTTAATCCTTATTTAACGACCTTTCACCCATATAATGATTACTTTAAGTAATACAAAGCTAGTCTTCACTATAAGCCCGAATCCTCAGTAACCAAAAGGTAAAATGTTTAGGGAAGTTATACAGCATGGCTTTACAGCTTTACAGTATTGTTTGCTTGGCATTTGTCCTCTCATAGCAGGTAGAGAAACAGACAGTTTAATAAATCATTCAATGCATGATGGAAAGATTGGAATGCCTTTATGTTCTAGATACACATGGGTCAAGGTGTTTGTATAAAAGATTTATACAGCTATTGGCGAGAGAGAGGTGACGGTGTGGTTCTGGGTTTTTGCAGAGATTTTTTGCGACTACAGAAATCATGCTGTTAAACCCATAAGTCCTGAGTAATCTCTGGCTCTTGAAAATCAATGTTACATTTTACTCATAATTATTCCCTTGTCCGGTTTGTTACTTCTCTGCAGTCTTTTTCTTAGAAGATGACTGTACATGAAAGACAAAAAACATGCTGATAACCGTTAAAATGGTGACGCTGCCTATAAGATGTTTATTTGCATATACAGTGGAACCTTGGATTGCGAGTAAAAGTTTGCGAGCAAAGATTTTGAATACATTTTGACTTGGAAAAAGAGCAAGTCTTGGTTTACGAGTACCGAGTATCATGTACCACACATGCGCTTCTTGTTTTGATGCCGAGCGTCACGTGATCCCAACTGAGCCAATGATTTTTCTCTCTCGCGCGCTGCGGAATTGTGGGTAATTGTCTCCACGTAAAACATCGTTTATGATGTGTTTGTAAGCGTGTGTGTATAGTGCGCGTGTACTGTTTATTATAACACACATGTGTGCGTGCGTATAAAGCAAAGGCAAGTCTCATTAGAGAACTTAAAGATCCATTTTCTCTCTCTGTATCAGCCTTAAAAAGATTTCCTTTTTTCCCTGTAAAAACGATATTTCCGTTGTGTGTGTAAGTCCACGGTGTCAAATGATGTGCGCGCACTGCAGGCTGATACAGAAGGAGGGGGGGGGGTTGTTTTTTGTGTTTAAGATGAGGAGAGGGGAGGGGAGGTGATTTGTACTTAATATTTTGTATTAGTTATTTTTATTATATTAACGTATAATTTGAGTTTCCATTATTTCATGTGGGAGAATTTGCTTTGATTTATTAATATGAACCCGCTTCCAAAACGAATTATGCTCGTAATCCAAGGTTCCATTGTGTACTGTTTCCAGAAGGAGTTTCCAGAGCCTTGTAACGACCATTGGGTGAAAACCTCCGGACCGTCTATGATAAAGGAACAAACAAGCAGGCTACAGTCTATGCTATAATTCACAGCTGCTGTAACATAAGCGATGAGAAAACCTAATGTTCATCCAACATAACTGTAGAAGGATAAGAAGTATAAATTAATGGGGAAAAATGCATTGAGAACAGATAGCTGAGGAGGAGAAGGAATGAAACTGTTCGGCACATGTTGTTTTAGGAAAAGAATCAACTTGAGGATTGGAGTCAGAGCTAAAAGCCAATGTTTTGCATCACATCTCAGATTCCTAATATGTGTAATAGTCCTTGAGGCAACACTTCTCATTTCAGCTTTCACTGTTTGCTGTCTCTCTCTCATGCTCTCTTTTAATTCGAGTTGCCTTTTCAGTTATTTCTCCATGTCTTCTTGGACTCTCACTCTTTTGCACTTCTCCCCTTTAGCGATCAGATGTTTCCTCAACTGTTAAATTGCGCTCGGCTCGCTCGGAAGAGAAATTAATTACTTTCACCCTCCTCCTTTTCTCTTTATTTTTTGCTGACAATCCGGAGCGTAGAAACCACCAGAGGGGTCGAATACTCTTCTCGCGCTGTGTTGTGTGTGTGTGTGTGCGCGCGTGTGTGAGTGTGTGTGTCAGTACGTGCTTGCATCGTAGCCTGTTTAATCACTCCTCTCCTGCATTGATCAGCGTGTCATTTCAGCATGAGGTTCTTCCTGGTCTCAGGTGTGCTGCCATTTCAAATACTTCTCATCAGCATTCAGCTCTTCCTCCAAACCAGCATACACACACACAGAACACTACATAACACACCACATTACTGCTGAATGATGGGTTAGAAAGTAACGATTCATTCTCTCCGTGACCGTAGCTCCAAATGCAAGGTGTACTAAATTGTATCAGTGGTCTTGTTCAATTTGTGGTTCAATTTATAGAACATATAGTGTACTGTAAGTAATAATTAATAATGAAGGAACAGAACACATAGGGGCTTGTACGCCGGATACTCAAAACAAGAGTAGGAGTCTCCAGTGTCAGAGCTTTAAATCAGTCAATGCTGAAGTGAAAACTTGCTGCACAGAATTATTATTATTATTATTATTATTATTATTATTATTATTAATTATAGTAAAATCAAAACAGAGGCTGACGCAATGTAATTGATAAATTAACTGCAAATATGAAGCTTCATTTACTCATCACTTACTCGTGTTTGCTAAGTTAACTGTTAACACTAATTTGCAATCTAACTACAAGCTCATATTTCAAGCTCAGTTGCTTGGCTTGATGCTACATAATACAAGGGGCGTTCAAGTGAAATCAGGACTAAACGGCGTAAACGGATTGACATTTACAGAAGTCGCTTGTCAGGCTGCGTGATCTTGGAGTGGTGTGAAGCTCGTCTCCTAAACAAACAGCAGAATCGATCGTTTATAGACTCTGGAGAATTCTGACCGATTACATTTTAAATCGCTCTGAAATAATAATTGAGTGATGCACTACTAACACAAGGAGCTTTCTCTTTTGGGAAGTGGGAAGCACGCAATTATTCGCCAACACCACTCTGAGCCACATTCCCCATACAGTCCTGACCTTCCAGAAGTTTGGGCCATTAAAGGAGTTCCTGGGAGGCCAGCGTTTTATATGTGAAGCAGACAGTCCGATCATGGCTCTGGCGCACTGAGAAAACTCTCCACCTTGTAGGTATCCAAGCACTAGTGAAACACTGGGATAAGTGCATTAGTGTAGCAGGGGGTTATATAGAGAAATAAAGGGGAGTTTCCACTCTTATAACTGTGTTCTGTTCTGTTCTGCACAATCAAAAGTCCCCATTTGCCTCGAACACCCCTTAAACGTGAAATCTTTTCATTCTCTTAGCTTTGAGTTAAGACAAGCTTACACGGCAGGTCGAATGTTGTCATGTTGTGTTGTCCAAATATTAACTAAGCAACCAATATGATTATAGTGTCTGTGACAATTCCATCTTTTATTTACACAAAAGCACAGGTATGTCTGCTCCTGTAGTTCATGTATCTGTTTTGCCAAAATAAACAGTTCACACACTTTACAGTTTCTCTTTTTCGTTCTTCTTTCCTCTTTCTCTTTCCTCATGTCTGTCTCTCTCTCTCTCTCTCTCTCTCTCTCAGTGTGACATGAAGGATATTGAGGATGAGTCTCAGCGATACTCACTTTTCCTCGAGCTGCTGGAGTCGAGTCAAAAGTGGGAGGAGTTTCAGCACCTCATGCTCCTCCTGCAGGCGTGGCCACCTATGAGTGACAAGAGCAGGTAAACAACTTTCAGACCTGGAAAATGAAATGGTCCTACTAAATATTTTTATTTCATTTACATTTTTAATTCATGTATTCTTATAGACATTGAGAGTGTAACCCAATGGTTAGTTTTTAAAAGCTGGCCTATTACAGTATATTGCAGTCGGTTTACTGGCAGCCCCTTGGGTCGTATCATGTATTGTAGAGTACGTGCAAATGTGTCCTTACGTGTTGAGGAACTGCGTCCTTGCTTAAAAGTTCTAAGACACGGAAGTTCAGGGGAAAAAAACATAGATTAAAAATGGATGGAATAGATGTAAAAAATAATTTTTAGTTATAGATCAATATTGTACGTTGTACGTTTTTTTTTTTTTTTTTTTGGCCAGAAGAAGCGGTCCTTTTCTTAGAATCGCAGATGGTGCTATTAGCTTTCTTTGTCATTACTGGCCCTTGTGTCATTAAACTCAGCTTCTTCTGTGAAACTGTTAGTGTAACGATTTTTCCAGGAACTAGTATGATGTGGAGTGCTTGGCGTGATTGCTGGCTTAATGTGCTAAATGGTTGAGTGTTGTTAAAACTTAAGTGTACAGCAGGCAGAAAGCAGAAAATGACCGAAATGTGCTGTAGTTAAGGCAAAGCTGGTCTTTAAACTCAAAGAAAAAGTGTGTGTGTGTGTGCGTGTGCGTGTGCGTGTGTGTGCGTGCGTGTGCGTGTGTGTGCGTGTGTGTGCGTGTGTGTGCGTGTGTGTGCGTGTGTGTGCGTGTGTGTGCGTGTGTGTGTGTGTGTGTGTGTGTGTGTGTAAGTGTGAGAGAGTGAGTGATAGAGAGAGCGTCTGCACGTCCATAGATGGTCTCATGTGCCAGTCAAAAGAAGCAGTAAATTCTGCCTGGACACATCACTGAGCTTATTGAATTTGCGAGATTAAACGGACTGACTTGTATTTGAAATAGTCCTATTTACCGGAGCACTCCTTCCAGCCCCTTCCATTCATGTGGAAATCCTCGCTTCAGGCGGCCTGATGAAAATTCTCAGTTTCTCACAATTTGCTGGGACATTGCAGTGGAAATGCCTTATAATCTGTTAGAAATGGTTTACTTGAAATCTAACATTTTAAAGGAAACTTTAAGTTCTTTAGGTTTTTAAACAAACCTTAGACTTTAAATGCATGTTTATCGTAATATATTATTATTAATAATTGATAGTGTCATTGCAAATTGCTTGTTAGTAAGTTTATTTTACTTTCAATTGATTTTAATTGATGCAGTTTGTTACTACTCTTGTTTTAAGCTAGTTAACTAAATTATAAGCCATATTTAAATTCCAATCAACGAGTACTGGCTAGTTTAAATGTGTCAGAATTAGTTATTACACTTTAGTTTAATTTCATTATAATGTGCTAGTACACTTTAGTTTCATTTCTTATGTACAACGTGCTAGTACACTTAGTTCAAGTTCAATAAAATCTGCTACTACACTTTAATTTCATATCATTAAAATATGATAAAAAAACGTAGTTTAATTGAACTATAGCGTGCATTTTAATTTCATATCATTAAAATATTGTAAAAACTAGTTTAATTTCTTTATAATGGCTAGTCATCTAGTTTAATTTCTTTATAACATAGTCCACATTAATTTAATTCCTTTATAATGTGCTAGTATGTTCTAGTTCATTAACATGCTGGTTTCATTTATTTTAAATGGGTTCATTTCATTGAAATGTTCAAGTACAATAGTTTCTTTCATTTTAATGTTCTAGTACAGTAACGTCATCACAATATTCCAGAACACTAAAGTTTCATTTTTAATTATAATCTGCTAGTAGTGTGTAATTTCATTTTATTAAAATGTGATAGTACAGTATGTTTTGTTACAGTGCTTTAGTTTAAATTCATTATATTTTGCTAGTACACTACTTTAATTTAATTTTTATGTGCTAGTACACTAGTTAACTTCATCATAACATGCTAGAACACTGTAGTCTAATTCGATTATATTTTGCTAGTAAGCTTTAATTTCATTTCATTAAAATGACAGAACATTATAATGCACTAATACATTAGTTTAAGGTCATTGTAATGTGCTAGTACACTGTAGTGTAGCACAAATGTAGCACATTTGCCAGTGCTGTCTATTTGTATCAATATTCTTAAGATGTTAGTAAAATTTTAAATGTAGTACTACTAAAGTCTTCGTCTTAACCTGTTTAGATTCAATTTTTTGCGATTTTCTCCTTCAGCTTAATTTGAATTATATTCTAATCTGCTAGTATACTTTTACTGAAATTTATTAGTGCACTTTAAATCTATTTAGTACCGGCGTTAGTACCCATTGTTGATGGTTACAGAGTTTGTAGAATTAGCTAAAAGTTAAAGCTAAAAATAAGCTGATCAGCTTTAATGTACAGTAATCAATGGTGATGTTATTTCAGGTTGAAGCCCATGTACAGAACATTTCCCTGTCTTCCTATACAGCAGACATCTCTGCCTGCAAAGAACTTCATATAATATGGGTATTTTACACGCCCTCACCTTGAACTGCTCCGGATATATTTGCTGTAACGACCCGTGTTTTATCTCATCTTTAACTAATGCCACGGTTTCGCAACATGAACATCAACATCTGTCCATACATCTCTGAAGATCAGTTATCAAGTGTTACATACCTTTTTGGAGTAATCTGTATGCTTTATCCCGTGTTTGTTTGTGTTTTGTGAGGATTTGGGGGCTTTGTAGAGGCACTACAATCATTTCCGTGTCTTCCGCATAGCCTGTGCATTTACAGTAAATTATCGTGTTGATTGGCTCTGTTGAGTGACACGTACAGCCACGCCCAATTAGAGGGCAAAAGCGCTGTATTCGTCCCAAAAAAGCGCCGACTGCTGGCACAAAACTGTTCTTTCTACTCAACATTTTGATTGATTGAATTTATGGCGCAGATTTAACTCCAGGCAAATATCGAAGGACTGGCGATGTTTCATGGAATTCTTTCGAGCCAGTTTTGCGTGATGCTGTGACACAATGACAGACATACAGACAGAAAGTTTTCTGAGACTGGTTTGGGGTCCTCCAAGCTATGAAACATAAAGATATCATTGAAATCTTTGCGAGATTCTGACCAATGTAGAGACAAAGCCCTTGTTTTATTTATACGGGTAGTTCACTTCAGTCTCAACAGAGAAAGGATCAACATCAATTTATTTTAACATAAATTATTG
>JAAGKR010007038.1:0-39216 GCA_011419295.1 Clarias macrocephalus | reverse complement strand
CATCCCTGAACTGAACTGGACTTTGTGTTAATTTAAATAACTTCTGTTATATCGAACTTTCATCTGCATAACACACATGATGTTATACAATTTCTGTTATCTGTTATCTCCCAGATGAGGATGGGTTCCCTGTTGAGTCTGGTTCCTCTCAAGGTTTCTTCCTATTGCCATCTCAGGGAGTTTTTCCTTGCCACTGTCGCCGTCACCCTTGGCTTGCTCATCAGGGACAATCTCATTATCTAGACACATTTTTCTTAAACATATATATGTTTCCATAAGTCTTCTTTTCATTTTCTTTTAATTTCTGTGAAGCTGCTTTGAGACAATGACCATTGTTAAAAGCGCTATAGAAATAAAATTGAATTGAATTGAATTGAATTGAATTTTGATTTTATTCAAATTTAAAAAATGACCCAACATTTCCGGAATTCGGATTCTATATACCTACAGTATAATACATACACACAGTTTTCCATGTCTGGATCCGGAGCCCATGGCCAGTCAATCCAGACCCAGCCCACACCAGTGTAATGGACTGTATGTTAACTACTTTAAAATAAGAACACTTTATACCTATGAATATACTCTTATTTTTGTAGTCTCTGTGCAGATCATTATGGTGTGATCCTGGCCAGACTTTTGGGTGCTCCCTTCGAGGGGTCTCCACAGAACAACCCGATACACACAACAACTGGGCACAGGTTTTACGCCAGATGCCTTTCCAGATGCAACCCTTTCAGCGTCGCAGCGCACATGCACAAAAAAAAAAAAAAAAAATCCAACTGTTCAGAATGAAAATCAGTCAAATTAAAATTTTTCCCCTGTACTTAAAATTTCTTCTAAACACCTGTAAACCTGTTGGAACTGTTTAGGTTCACAAGCAACAATTTGAGGAAAACAGTGGCATCACTTTTGCAACCTACATATTTTTAACATTAAGTTGCTGGTTTAAACGTCTGAATGCAGTCATATAGGGCTGTGGTGAAGTTAGTTTGATATACAGACAGTAGACATTTGGAAATTTTAGGGATATTGACAAATTTCTGTCAGAATGATGTGTGGTACTTGTACCTTAAGAGGTTACATGTCCCAAATATTTAAATTTCTTTTTAAATATACATATGCCATGTATATTTACATGATTACATATAGCTTTTGTTAATATATTATTAACTAGAGACTACCTGCGGCTCTGGGCTTGTGCACATCCTGACGCCTGTGTGCTACTATTACCTGCTAATGGATGGTGCGGTCAACTCACTGCCGCTCCTCACGCTGATCCAATGTTTCAGCAGCCCTGGCTTCTGCTTGTCTTTTGCGCTGTCGCTTAAAAACACTCTGCAGTCTGATCGGGGGGTTTTAGTAGATATGAGCTCAGTTTAACATACCCGTTTTCGCCTCTGTTACAATGCCTGGAACACGCTCAAAGAATAACAAAGGCTGATGACTATTGCTACATCACATTATGACATAGAGGCTGATGATGATGCCGCCTACACACCTGTGATGGAACAACTTGAGCAACGACCACAAACACTCAATCAAAGCCAACCACAGGAATTTAGCAGAACTGATTTATATATATATATATATATATATATATATATATATATATATATATATATATATATATATATATATATACACACACATACATACTATATATATACACAATAGTTCTGCCAGGAATAATGGGCAAAAATTTCTCCTGAATGATGCGCAGGTCTGAGCCACAGCTACAGGATAAGACCAGGAATGTTTATGAGTGTGTTCAATAGACATGAAGGCTAAAATTTTTTTTTGGGCTGTTATTTTAGGCACATTGTATTTGTCGATATCCTTGACTTAGATGAAGATCAGATCACATTTTATGACAAATTAATGCAAATAACAATGAAAAATCCATTTTCTTGGCACTGTATTTATTTTACTAAATTGTTCCCACAGTAGGGTATTTATAATGAAATATTAAACTTCTTAACATTAAAGAACATTTTATTAATAGGATTACTATTTTACTGTTTTTAGGTAAAAAGCAATGTATTTTTTGTATTAACCTAGAGGAAGGTTTTTATCCTAATTAAATGCTATTAAAAAGTGCAGTATTGAATTTTAAAACAATTATATGGCAGTTAAAAAACACTTGGTTACTAGACAAAACATATGTTTTCTAGAAAACTAATACAATTTAAATTCATCTTTTAATGTCCGACAGGGTTGACAAACTTTTCTGTGGATTACAGGATTTTTGTTATTTGTACAAAACTAGTGTCATGGTCATGGCTGATGTAGTTGCCCTACGAGGGGATCGGAACACAAGAGGCAGGGCACACATGAAGCTATTCCAAACTAGTGGCTAACCTACTAGCGACCAGAACCACTAGCAGTCAATCCCACTATTGGCTAGCCTACTGGAGGCTAACCCTACTAGGGGCTAACCCTACTAGCAGTCAAGGCCTACTAGCGGCTAACCCTGCTAGCGGCTAAGCCCTCATGTGGCTACATAAATCTAAACAGATAAGGGAAGCAACAAACAACAAACTAGACAAGAAGACCAACACTGGGGACACAGAACAGAACTGACACAGGAGGAGACACAACCTAACTCAACACTGAACAAGACAGCTCCATGAATCCACTAGAACAAGGAACATACAGAAAACAAAACTAGAGCCCTCTTGAAAACAGGTTAAACAATATAATTAAAATATACTGTAAAACTCAAAAAAACAAACACCAAACAAAATGAAATGCCCACACGACGGTATAATGCTCAACTCAGTTTCCCAGAACAAACTGCTATTTATAAGATGTTTAATGAGCCACCTCGGTTCAGGTGAGCCCTATCACCTGACCGAGGTGCCTTCTGGGAAACTGAGTCGACTAACAAAAACTACAAAACATACAGACATACACAGTGACCTCTAGTGGAGGTTTCTAACAACTGTGATGTTTCGCTATTCGACAATATGTATTAAGTTAAATTATATATTAATTAAAATCTTGTTTTGTCTATGTTCTCAAGAATGACTAAGATATAACGTTGGATTGCAAGTAACTCGGTCTGTGAGTGTTTTGCAAGAAGAGCAAAGATTTTTAAATAAATGTTAACCTGTTAAACGAGCGAGATCTTAATATACGAGTACGGTAGTACGCATGCGCTTTGTTTGCTGAGTGTCACGTGATCACAGCTGTGCCAAATGTTCTTCTCTCTCTTGCTCTGTGGGATTGTGGGTAATCATCTCTTATGCTCAGTCTCCATGTGCGTGCATCACATGTATAGTCAACATCCGTGCACGTGTGTGTGTGTGGGTGTGTGTGTGCACGTGCGTAAAGCATTTTTTACATTTTGTGTCCAAGTGTAGTGACTTCTTTAGTAACTGTACTGCCACAGCGGTCTCCGTTAAAAAGGCTGCATCAGTGTGGGAGATGAATCTGTTTAACGATAATGCAAATTTCACATTTCCGCAAAATCCTCCAGAGGAGGCAAATGTAAGTGACATTAGAGTCATGCAAAAAGAAAGGAGCCAGTCAACAGAGGCTCTGTGTGTATGTGTGTGTGTGTGAAAGTTGTTCTACACAGTAGCCTCACCTCCTCCTTCTCCTCCTTCTCCCCTCCCCTTCTACAGTATCTCATCTCATACCAGCTCTGATTCTTTTCAATGATAAAGTGCAGATTAATTTGTTTTATTTTTAATTTATATTTTGAATTAATAATTTTTATATGAATATTTTTGGGTTGTGGAATGAAATCACCTGAGTTTCCATTATTTCTTATAAGCAATTCAATACAATTTCTTTATTTTCATTTGTATATCTCTTTTAACAATTGGCATTGTCGCCAAGCAGCCGGAAAGCATGTTTCCGGAACGAATTATACTCGCAATCCAACGTTTAATATTTTGTTTTAATATTTTTGTGTATATACAGTATATATTCAGTATATAATGAATACTATTGTAGCTGGACTAGCTAACATACACAATAGTGGTGGGAAGTTTGGATAATTTTAGTGACTTGGTTCTTTGAATCTAGTTCATCAAAATACATTTTTTTTCAGTTACAAAATAAAATGTTACATTTTCAATATACAGACTCCCAACACATCTACATACACATATTCTGGCTATAGTTTCAGTAATGAAAATATTACAATGCAGCTAAGGACATATTACAATAAACAGAATTGTAATATGATAATGTGTTTCTTACAAAGATAACATTTTATAATTACCTCATGAAGAGCTCGAGGCGTTAGCTCTCAGTCTACGTAACTAGCTAGTAAATTTAAACTAGCCTGACTACATTGTTATATTATTGTGATAAGATGATGTCATGGTGTCAGAAGAAAGTGCAGTTTGTAAAACATGCATGTAACAAGCATGCAGCCTACAGGAACACACTCCTATGTTCATCATCTCACTCTCATCATCTATACTGCTTATTCTGTAAACAGGGTTGTTACGGGGGCGGGGGGCTATCCTGGGAGATGTAAGGTTCCAATCCATCGCAGGGCACACACACACACTCATTCAGACACTACAGGAAATTTGGGAACAGCAGTTATCCTAATCTGCAGATCTTTGGACTGTGGCAAAAACTGCAGTCCCCAGAGGAAATATACCAAGCCGTCTCCCAGATAGCACACTGCTGAAGGGCCAACGTTGGGTCAACGGCTGTGCATACACTGGGCCAATGTTGGCATCAGTGGTTGGCCCAATATCATTCTGTCTATTGGCTCAACAATGGCTCATTGGCAGGGCCAAAGATAGGTTGGTCTGTGTAAATACATCAATAATTTGAGCGCTGTAAATTAAAATTTACTTCAAAATATGAAAAAACATTCCTTTTCCACCAGCAAAATGATGAGAAAAACAAAACATTTTCCACAATTCCAAAATTGTCAAATGATATGTTTCACAGTGCCAACTACCTTAGTACATATATTCCACAACCGCATAAACATGCAAAAATGTCCTAGTACAATATGTACAGATGTGGCCATTAAGAATGCGCTCCTTTTCCCGCGAAATCCCGAATTTCGGCGCACCATGCTGCGAGATCCCACAACCAGCATTCGGGAATTTAAATAAATGTGTTGTAATTCACTAAATATCCGCCAGATGGCAAAAGGAAGGACTTTATCTAAAAGCCAGACCAAGTACAGCGAAAAGTTGTGTATAATTATTTAGCCTAAAACAATATTGTTTCCAATGCTGAAGCAAACATGAATTTTATTTTGTTTTACAATATATCTTTCATGATGAATGTGTGTATATGTGCTTCATATCATTTTCATAATGATGAAATGAGATGCACGAAATCGTTCTTTAAAATTCATAATAAAAGGTTTCTTGTATAGTTTTTATAATGTCTTAACAGGGACAAAACAATGAAAGACATGGCAATCAGTTTAAAGGGTCTTAAAACAAATAAAATTTCCTTATAGTAGGTTACCTTATAGTGCTAATTATGCGAATGTCCTGATTCATGAACATGCCAACATATCTCCGTTAAAATGTAAAAATATCTCGACATTGAGCTCCATCAGAAGATGTGAATATATTTAAGTAAATATAAATTTCATTCATTATTTGAACACGGCTGGAAATAATAGCTGGGATGTAATTGTGAATTTATGAGTGAAATAAAGCTGTTCATCGTCATGCGGAAACCCGCAGCTCGTACTTTCACTTTATGAAAGGCAACGTTTTGATCAAAAGGTAACCCGAGGGTTAGGGTTAATCCTAACCCTCTTCTCACCTTTTATGTAAGTGTGAAGTTATTAGATTTTAAAGTTATTAGGTACAAGATTATTATTATTAGATCCAAGATGGCGGCACGGCGGCAGTAGCACGCTTATTAAACGTCTGCTCTCTGGACAATAAACTGGACTACATCCGACTCCAACAGAATACACAGCGTGAGTTTTGGGACTGCTGCGTCTTTGTTTTCATGAAGACATGGCTCAGCGACAGAGTTCCAGACGCCGCCATTCAACTAGACGGACTCGCCTCGTTTCGCACCAACAGAAATGCAGCTCTGTGCGGTAAGACTTACGGCGGCGGCTTGTGTGTTTACTTCAACAGGGAATGGTGTAAGAACTCTGTGCTAGTTTCTAGCTTTTGCTCATCGTTGCTGGAGATTGTGACTGTTAGATGTAGACCATTTATTTACAGCGGGACTTCACCACTGTTTTCATTATCGGAGTGTACATCCCTCCTAGTGCTAATGCTAAAGAGGCGCTCTGTGAACTGTATGCAAGGATCAGTAATCTGCAGAACACACACCCGGATGGACTGTTTATTGTCGTTGGAGATTTCAACCATGCAAATCTCAAGTCAGTGCTTCCTAAATTCCATCAATGTGGACTTTGCAACGAGAGGGAAAAACACGCTGGATCTTGTTTACACAAACATCCCCGGCGCATATCGGGCAGAGCCCCGCCCCCACCTCGGCTACTCAGACCACATCTCTGTTATGCTGCTTCCAGCATACAGACCACACGTCAGGCCTTCAAAACCGGTTCTGAAGCAGGTGAAAACCTGGCCAGCAGGAGCATCTCTGCTCTTCAGGACTGACAATTCTGCTTGGTCTTGTTAATTCGTTTTAAACCCCTCAATTCTGCCAATTCCCAGCGAAACCGGTTTGATAACTTGTCATGTTGACAGGTGAGAAGATGGATTATCAAACTGGGTGCGCTGTTAGCAGATAGTAGGGTGGGGGGTAAATGAATTAACAAGACAGAGCAGACATCTCTGCCCAAAATTTATTTCCCCACACTGTAAAAAAAAGTCCTAATTTTACAGAAAATAACTTTCAAATTTTATAGTACTTTTCCTTTTTTAAAAAACTACATACAAATCTCTGTAAAATTATAGACATTATTTGTAAATTATTAAATCGACAGTTTTTTTAAGGATTATTTCAATAGTGAAAATTTTTAATTTTTTCACATTTTTTAACAGTAAACATACTATTTTATTTTTACTCTATTTTTTCTGTTTTTGTAAATTATGTACAACTTTATGTAAAAATACAATAATACATTGTAATTAAATATGAAACTCATTAGATAAAGGTTAATTTTCATACAAAAAATGTAATGTTTTTCTTTGTAATTTTGAGGTAAATCATATTAATTTTATAATACTTTGACATTCAAGTTTTAGATGCAAATTTAGCATTTTCTCATGTCATTTTAAAAGATTATCCACAGGAAGTGGCACAGGTAAGGCAGCAGAAGTCCCACACTTACATGTAGGCTATAGTATCTGCTTTATCCCTTCAAAGAATGTGAAGAGACTGTAGGAGACTCAGACTCAGTGCAGCACACATGCACACGTTGTAAACGTCACAAATATTGTTTTTGTTTTGATGACATTTGTTTTGATGACAGTGAGTGCTGTTTTAATGAAGGTGTTAAATTGTATAAATTTGGGAAAAATCTGTAAAATAATGGTGTTTCACTGCTAAACTTCTAGAGCTGTTGCTTTAATGGAGATGTTTAATTGTATAAATCTGAAAAAAATCAGTAAAATAACAGTTTTTATCCGCTAAACTTATAGTGCTCTTGCTTTATTGAAGGTCCTTAATCGTATACATTTAGGAAAAATCTGTAAAATAATGGTTTTTCTCTGTCAAAGATTAAATAACAATTTTTGTAAATTTAATGTTTTTGCACATAATATGAACTAGAGTATTTTACCTCAATTTTATGGTTTTTGTTTGGCAGCCATTGCTGCCAGTCATTTGACCGTTTTTTTTTACGACTTTTTTTTTTTTTTTTTACAGTGCAGCAAAACATAAAATAAATGAAAAAATGTTTAATGATAGCAATTAAATCAGACTGATGTTGGATGTTGTTTTTGATTTTTATACTTTTCTTTTTATTTACTGTATGGACAGTTGTATTATGTGTTGAGTGGGTACATGAGGTCAGAGCGCCTGGGGATTGTCTGGAGCTCAAATCTCCAATTGTGTTTTGAAACCAGTGAAAATTGCAGCGCTCTAGATAAAACATAATATACCTGTCCATAAATAAAAAAAGAATAGTTAGGCCTGTACACAAAATATATTTCACTTAAATATTACAGATTCAAACAAGGAATGAAGACCTGCTGAGCTTCAGTTTATTGTGATGCAAGGAGGAAACAGAGACATTTCTTTTTCCGTTTTTTGCAATGAGTTTGATCATGTAGCACTTTTAGTATTCATAGCAAAATCAACCCAACAGTGTGATTAATGTACCCGAAATAAGCCAGTTTTGACCCAGCATAAACCACCCAACGATGTGTTTCCAGAAACCCAGCATTTTTACTACTAGTACTACTACTACTACTAATAATAATGAATGGAGAAAGCGCAGTCAAAGCCCAGGGATTCTGCGTGCTGTCGTGTTGTGTTCAGCGAGTAGCATATATTTTTGTGATTGTTGCATTTCTACGGGGGTATGTCTGCAGTTTTATTGATAAATCTGTTCATATCTGTTCATATCATACATTGTAAAAAAAAAAATCTTAAAAAAACGGTCAAATGACTGGCAACAATGGCTGCCAAACAAAAAACATTTATTTATTTACAATTAAGGTAAAATACTCTAGTTCATATTATGTACAAAATCATTAAATTTACAAAAATTGTTATTTAATCTTGACAGAGAGAAACTATTATTTTACAGATTTTTCCTAAATTTATACGATTATAGACCTTCAATAAAGCAAGAGCACTATAATTTTAGTGGATAAAACACCATTATTTTTACAAATTTTTGCAAAATTTATACAATTTAACACCTTCATTAAAACAGCACTCGATGTATTGCAGCAAAATGTTTTTATTTTACAGTATTTTCAACAATTATTACAATCAAACACCTTCAATAAAGCAAAACATTAGACAATTCGTAGAGAAACACTGTTATTTTACAGATTTTTCCTAAATTGAAAAATCAAACACCTTCAAAAAAGCAATAACACTAAAAACCCTGTTATTTCACAATTTTTTCATAAATTCCTATGAAGTGTTAACACAAACTCAAGATTATAATATTTGTAAAATAGCCTGTAAAACTGTGACACAGTATAGTACAGGTATGATGCAAAATACAATAAAAAGACGTTTTATAGCATTACACTAAAATCCTAAAATGAAAACCAAATGAAATATTTAGACTATTGTGCTATAACGGTGGAACATTCTCTCTCTCACAAACATCAACATTGCTGTGAAATATCCTTGACTAAAAACTTATGAAGAAATGAACAATTTCAAACAAGATTCCCAATGTTCCAATTCAAGTTGGATTGGAAACTTTATTACAAATAAAGTACAATCTGGTCCCTTTTTTTACTCTATAGTTCTTATATAATGTATGTGTACAAATAACTTTACCTTTTAGTTCAGAATTCTAATGCCTTAGTGCAAGTAAGTCAAATCTAAAACATACCAAAAAAGCAAAATGGTCAGTCCAGTGTATCCAAGAAAGATCCTCTTCCAAACAGGCAGTAAACAACTGGATCCTGGGTGCATTAGGGTGGATTGGAAGAGAGAAGAAAAGAACACATTAGGATCATAGATTCAAAAGAAAAAGTTCATCTTTTTTTTCTTTTCCCTGAGAAACAGATTAACAAAATACTCGAAATCATATTCAATAATAATAAAATGTTAAAGAAAAACTCTAGAAATTTCCAATGGAGTCCTTTTTTGTATAAGAGAACATAATTGTAATCAGTCCAGCATCATTATACATTAATTTCAGCACTGACAAGCTCTTAAAAGTTATAAGTGAAACAATACAGAAAGGATCTCTACACAGTGAAAACTTGGACTCAAAATGATCCAAGTTTGAAAGAGTTAACTTTTAAATCACCATGAAAAGATTCAAATTAGTCTTATGTTGCACTCCATACTTACTAGTGATGGACTTGTCTCTCCTCTCCTCCCATGGTAAATGTTTGATCTAAAAATGTAAGCAAGTTTCATTATCACTGGCAGTAATCAGAGCTGGAAAATGTTAATGTACATATTACACAGAAGCAGGCAGCTACATATACATGGAGGATTTCAACATATTGATCTCTATGGAATTAGAGCAGATGTGTCAATGTATATACTGTATTATATATGTGAGAATATTTACATGAATATACATTCATATACAGTCATATACAAGTATTGACATTAATTTACTGAATGGAATGAGTCGTTTAAAAGTACAAATACACAATGTTTGTGGAAGTTTACATTTGGGGAGTAAAAGCAGCTGTTATTGAGAGGTTAATAACATGGCAGTATTGATAAATGAGTAATAAATGACCTTCGTTTACAGCAACAACAATCAGAATTAAACTGACAATAAAACATCTCTTACCCTCATCGTCTCTTGAGCTTGCAGGTATTTTTTCTCCCACTGAGACACGATGACATTTCAGAATCTTCTCCTCTGTCAGACTGCTTTCCTCCTCACCTGTAGCTCACCAACGTGTCTTCACTCCTCTGAATTTACACACAAACCGTTTACCGGCTACAGACTGCGCGAACGCTAAACATTTGAAGGACGCCTGTTTCCGATTGGCTGGTTCACGTCACGTGACACCTGTGTCTAATACCTAAGCTATTTCGCTGAAGGTCCCGCCCTCACACCTGCGCGCTTGTTTAAATGCGCCAATAATAAAGCGGTAATTAGAATATCTTTGGCTCCAGTTGCTGATCAGCCAATCATAAACAAGATTAGAATGTTCCCGCTTCCAGCTTCTGACTGGCTGTGACAGTTAACGCGGAGAGCTCTGAGTTTTCGCTAACATTTTTGGTACAAAAATAACACCATAGTTCCCTCATACAAGCAAAATATCAAAATGTAATTTCAAACGTAAAGCGCTGCTTTAAAACAGCTACAGAGCAAATACACCATTTTTAATCAGAATATTCAGGCCTGCATTAATAAAGCTGATGGCTAGATTTCCATGATGATATTTGTAAGGTTTTATAATATTGTAAGACATTGTAATCTAATCAGTTCAGATTCCTGTGCCCTGAGAACAGACTCCCCACTGTGGTTCCTTACGCCTTCGGTGGTAACACCTTCTATATCCTGTACTCAGACAAGTTTACATTCAAATGGCTCTTGTCTGCTAGAACCCTTTTGTTTAATCAGGAGAATGTAAATGTATTTCCTCTCTCCTGTCTGTCTCCGGCTCTCTCTATCACTGACATGTGAATGACTGGTTCTTTTGATGTTCAGGACGTAGCACTGTTTAAATCTGCTCTCCTTGCTAAGAATAAACTAGAGATCTTCAGACATCATGCCTGCGTGTGTGTGTGTGTGTGTGTGTTTGTCTCTCCCGGTCGATCGGGCCCGGACCGGTAAGTGTATCAAGGTACAGCGGACACAACAAGCTAAACTCTTCTACTCTTAGCTTAAAACTTAGCTCGGACACACGACTTCTTCATTTAAAACCTAACAATATTTCAGAACAAATATCATCAAAACAAAAACAATATTTGTGGCATTTACAACGTGTGCATGTGTGCTGCACTGAGTATCAGTCTCCTACATTATCTTCACATTTTTTGAAGGCATAAAGCAGATACTATATATACTATACTATAGCCTACATGTAAGTGTGGGACTTCTGCTGCCTTACCTGTGCCACTTCCTGTGGATAATCTTTGTCATGAGAAAATGCTAAATTTGCATCTAAAACGTGAATGTCAAAGTATTATAAAATTTTATTTTTAGTATGGACATTAACCTTTATCTAATGAGTTTCATATTCAATTGCAATGTATTATTGTAATTTTACATGAAGTTGCACATAATTTACAAAAACAGAAAAAGCACAGTAAAAATAAAATGTTTTTTTTTTACTGTTAAAAAATTGGAATTTTTTTTTTTCAGTATTGAAATAATCCTACAAAAAAACTGGTGACCTAAAAATTTACAAATAAGGTCTGTAATTTTACAGAGATTTGTTTGTAGTTTTTTAAAAAAAAGGAAAAGTACTATAAAAATTTTAAGTTATTTTCTGTAAAATTAGGACTTTTTTAATAGTGTAGTGTATGTTTTGAGTTGCGCGTGCGCGTTTATCAGTCTTTTGAATCAAAAACGTGCACGCGCAACACAATTTCACTTTACAAAAGGCAGTGCTTATTGTTTAGTGTATATTTAAAGCGCATATACACAATAAAACAATATTGTTTTAGGCTAATTTATCATACACTTTTGTATTCTTTATCTTTTTGCACACGCGTGGGTGCATTACAGTAATAACAATAAAAACTTCACAGCACTACTACTATTACTACTAATAATGATAATGGAGAAAGCACAGTCAAAGAAGAATCACCATTGAAGGAGAGAAGAAAATGAAGAATAAACACATATCAGTATTTACAGTTTGAGCTTGACATGTTTATGAGCTTATATTGATCGTATGGACTGCTGTTGGCTCGACATCGGAGCGCTGACAAAAAGTTACCAAAATTTTCCCGACAGTGGGCCAACAAAGTAGTGGGCTGTACACCATCTTAAGAAAAAATAAACAAATAAAATGCACATCTGAACATGTTTGCAAGAATCCACAAATACCTCCGAGTATTACAAAGTGACACTGACACTGGAGACTCCTTCCATACATCATGATGTAGAATAAACATCTTACAGAAAACTTCATAATTCATATTCATTTATAAAGAATCTTCTTTACACCTTATGAGCAATCAGAATCTAGAACACAAATGTTGTGGTTCTTAAAGAGGTTCAGGCTTTGTGTGATTTAATAGTCAGAGAGATTAACATTCCTGTTTGTAATAGTTTTATTTAGACACTTCCTGCTAGTGATTAATGTGTAAATATGTGTGTGAAGCTTGACGCAGAAGATCGAGCTCCTCAGAGATGAAGTTAGAGCTGAAAACAAGAAACATGTGACAGAATTTAATCTGTAAATATTTCACTCAGCTTTGTTCTTAATGACGTCCCTGTTCAACAATAGATTATTGTTGGCAAATTGCTTGTGGTGTGAGAGGAATAAACCACATGGACATGTTTGCTTTATCACTAGCATATTTTATTATAATAACACACATATACACACAGACACACACATGCGCACAATTACATGAATCTGTCCTTTATGGACTTTTATACCCCGACTCCACTGAGCCAAATTTGTTAGTAAATCTATGCCGATGCAAATTTGTTTCAACTTCTGGAGAGCTCAGTAGAGGACGGTAACGGCACCTTACAGCCTCTTACAGTTATTGTCGTGTTACTGGCACCTCCCAACTAAATATTTAAATGTTAACGACTCAGTATTCATTCTCTGTCAGGACACTGCTCATCTCATTTATAGTGTTAAGGGTTTTTCTTCACATATGGGTGGATGGTGGTGAGGGTAAGTAGGTTGGATCTCTGAAATGTAAAATTAATAGAAATCTATATAAATAAGAGAGAGATTATGTCTGTACATTGGCCAGAACTCACTCTTCCATTGATAGATTTACAGATGGTAGACCAGCGGTTTTCTACTTTTACCGCCGCACCTCATGGCGACGGTATGCTTTTGCTTGCTTTTACCACTGAGTGGCGCCATATAACTATAGACCAACGCCTCAGGCCTTAGTTCATTAACGAGCCGCAGCTCCTTTAGAGCTGCACGTAGTAGCGGGAAAAAATCAAGTGCAACATTGTAGTTAAACAAATTCATAATCACAGTACTAAAATTACAGTACAAATTTAGACTTAAAATGAAATTAAATCTTATTAAGATCGAATTTAAGCAGTTAACACAGTGAGCCTTTAGATTTTATCATGTGTAATTAGAAAGGCTACGCTTGTAGGGTTTTGTGTCATCTTATATTTTGTGTTCTTTACATTTGTAGTAGATTTATTAACTGAAATGAATGAAACTGAAGGACCATAAAATTAAAACATTGTCAGGACGTGCTACTGCGTCAGCCGATGTCGTTGTCATTCAGCCCTGCTTGTGTTTTTGCATTATTATAAGAATGAAATGCCATAGGCTGTTATGATCATCATAATTTTCTTGAATAAATAATGACCCCTGTTGCGCTGTACCACCGCTGGCAAAACCTTATGAAATACAAGTGAAACATTAAATGAATTTACAGTCGCAGTACTAAAATTATAGTAATCAATATAGGCTTTTCTTATTTGCATCGAATTTAAGCAAAGGAAACGTATACCTTTATATCTAACTTTAGATTATATAATCTGTAACACTAAAAAGCAACTTAAAAATTAATGAAAGCAAACAGGGTGCGCATTGCTTTCGTTGAACTTGAGCGTGTCAGAAAATGAACCGAAACTCAGTGTACACAGACGTGAAAAATATATACTTATAGAAAGCGTAATGTCTTTTTTATATAAACTAATGGAAAACAATTTTAGATGATGAATTCATATGAAAAGGGGATTATAGGCGCATCCAAGAGAGAGAGAGCGTGCGCGCTGTTTAAGTTTCCCCGAAATCCCAGAGAGGATAATTTTTTTTTGTTTTATAATCTTATAATGTCCACATGACTATTTAATTTAACTATTTAAACCATTAAACTATTTATTTTACTATTTTAGCTCGTTTCAGTTACTTAAAAATTATATTAAAAAACAAGAGCAATATATATTTTTCCATATTATTGATTACATCCACGGCTGCGGAGACGACAAGACAACATGATCACCTTCATCACTACAGCTGAAACCAAAGAACTCACCAATTTATCAATGAATTATTAAAATGGTCAGAGTCTCCTTGCTGCATTCTTTAACTTCACGCGTGCGGCTGAGCGCTGATTAGACTATGTAGGAAGTTAAAGAGGAGGATCACGATGCCAAATCAAAATCCATTTAAATTAAATGTAAAAATATTATAAGTACACAACAAGTATAGAAATTCTTTCCGAGATGAGGCTGAGACGGTGGTGTTCGCAGAGCGCCAGCAGATTTCCTGAAGCTCAAATCTCCGAAATCGTTGGGGCATTTTTATTCTACATAGACGCTATCTTTAATAACCAGTGGAGGTTCTGAGCTGTACACACATGCATTCTCGCCTAAACAACTCTTAAAACTACACTTGTTATACAATAACAGTAATATTTTGAACATTTTGCAGGCTGCCGTTTGGAGAAGCCAGAAAAATAAAGAATAAACCAGTTGTTCAATATTTAAAGTTTGATGTCTTTGAATGTACTTTTTTAATAACAATAAACAGACAGAAACAAATATAGACTATATAACAGGTAATAGGTAATAGCTCTGGTTCAGATTTTATGTTTGTTGTATAAAATACACAGATGTGGAAATTACCATCACTGTAGTATTTCTTCGATACAATATATTATGACTTTATTATTTAATTCTGCGGCGAGGGAAAATGTCACTTTGCGCCACCTTGTGGTCATTTCACGAATGCAGTAAGCACGGCGATAATAGACATTCCCCTCGTCTACCTACTGTACGTTTCATCTAGGGCTGTAGCTATCGAATATCTTGGTAATCGAGTATTCTACCAAAAATTTAATCGAGTAATCGGATAAAATGTACTTTTGCTTAATTAAACAGCAGTGTAAAATATATAAGATAAACAAAGAGTAATTGGTTTTGTTTTTAGAAAAATAAACTTTTATTTTTTAAATGCATACAACATTTTATCAAAAATAATCTGTCATTATTCACAATATAAGGAATAGCTTAGAGTTGACTGAGATGAATTAAGTGCATTACAGCCATAGATTCTTATTTTAAAGCCTTTTCTCAGATGCAAAAACTAATTTCAAGTATCAAAAAAACTAAGGCACACATTAAAATAAATAATTATACAAAAACACCTTTTGCTGGTTTCTTCTTTTATTGGCTCACTGATATTTTTATCCTTTACTGGCGGCTTGCATCCAAAAGCGTGCTGTGTCATGCCAAACAAATAATTGCGCAAAAACATAACACAAGCTTTTAAAATTAATTAAAAGAAGCTTTGAGGCAGAAGATTTTGCCTCAATCATTTTTTGTAATCGGATTACTCGAGTTACTTGTTTCAGCCCTAGTTTCCTCCATTGGAGGAACCAAAACCAGTCTCAGAAAATTTTCGGCCTCTCCTGCATGTTCCGAAACCCTGGCGCTAATTCAATTAAGTTCAATTCAATTCAATTTTATTTATATAGCGCTTTTAACAACAGTCATTGTCTCAAAGCAGCTTCACAAAAATGAAATAAATAAAAAAATTAAGGAAGTGTGTATGTGTGAGAAATTGTGTTTAGATAATAATGAGGTTATCCCTGATGAGCAAGCCAAGGGTGACGGAGAGAAATGTAGGGGGTAAAACGTCAAAAACTTTGATCGATTGCTCAAAGGTCATATCAAAGGTGATGTGAATATTTATACACACTTAATGAGATGTGTCTATCACTCCAATACAATCGCCTCCCTATCCCAAAAATGTCTGAAGTGAAACAAACACTGTATGTACAGTATGACATCCACTGAGTCTCTCACAATATTCCTAACTTATTGTGAGTTGTATTTACATCGACATTTTAAGAAGGGGATGTTTAGCTTTCAGAAATGAAATTCCCCATTCTTCTTTGTTCTTCTTTTGAAATTCTTCATAAGATGTTTAATGCATAAAGCAAAATACCTGTTGACTTTCTTATAAAAATGTACAGATGTCAATTTTTTTTCTGCACAACTTCTGAACGGAAGATTGAACACATTTTTCTTTTACCTGCATCACAGCGAGGTGGCCGACCTATTTGGATTACTAATTCAAGAGTATTGTCCGTAAAAATTCCATGCTTACTTTGAATTGTCCTCCTGGATACAGCTACATACACCAGCCTCAGCTAACTGGTAGAGGAGGAGGCATCGCCGTTAATTTACAGTGATAATCTGACTATTGCACAAAAGCACAGACACAAATTTAATGCATTTGAAGTTATTTAACATAAAATGTGTAGCTACAAATATGAAGTCAGCTTAGTCGATCCCACTAATTATCATTTACAGACCCCAAGTGCCGTACTCTGAATTTCTATATGAATTTGCAGATTTCCTCTCAAACCTTGTCGTTTCTGTAGAGAAAGCATTAATTGCTGGAGACTTGAGAATCCAAAAGACCCTCTGAGAACAGCATTTATGTCCATACTGGACTCTTTAGATTTGGACACACTTTAGATTTAATATTATCCTTCGGATTAAGTATAAGAAATGTATTCACAATTCCACAGTCTGAAGTTATCTCAGATAAATATCTTGTCTCAGTTAAAATGTATGCACAGCACCGCGCTACCGCCTTAAATGAACATTCACATCAAATACCGCACAGAGCTTTATCAATAATCTCCCAGAGTTATCAACTTTGATTGGCTCGCCATCTGACTTCACAGAACTCGAACAGGCCAATGAATATCTAGAGTCAGCACTTCGTTATAGCTTAGATAATGTAGCTCTAATTAAAATAAAAATAATGAAAGATAAGAAACTCGCTCACTGGTATAATGATCACACGTGCAGTTTAAAACAAACCACTTAAATTTTTTTAACGTAAATGGCGCCAAACTAAATTGTTAGTATTCCAAATAGCTTGGAAGGAGAGCATACTGAACTATAAAAAAGCTCTCAGTGATGCTAGATTAACGTATCTCTCCACTCTTATAGAAAATAACAAAAATAATCCTAGATTTCTATTTAATATCGTAGCTAAATTAACTAGAAACAAGACCACTTGCAGAAATCTTCACATAAACAGCATATAAACATCATGAAATTTTTTAATAACAAAATCATAAATATCAGGCAAAACATTCAGGCTTTGAAACCAGGCAATTTAAGTAAATCACATCAGAACTTAGAATACTTTACTCTTCTTGAAGCGAGGGAACTAATTTCACTCATCTCTTCTTCATAATCGTCAACCTGTATATTAGATCCTATACCGACACATTTTCTCAAACAGATAGTACCAGCAATAACAGAACCCCTGTTAAAAGTAAATAACTGTTCACTCAGTAGTGGGTCTGTCCTCAAATCCTTTAAATTAGCCGTTATTAAACCGCTAATCAAGAAACCTGACCTTGACCCCTGGTTGCTTTCCAATTACAGGTCGATATCAAACCTCCCCTTTATCTCTAAGATTCCGGAAAAGGTAGTATCACAGCAACTATGTTCATATCTATATAGAAATAGTATAAACGAACTGTATCAGTCAGGATTTAGGCCTCATCACAGCACAGAGACAGCACTTGTTAAAGTACTAAACGATCTCCTATGGGCCTCTGATCAGGGTTGCGTCACTATACTTGTGCTACTGGACCTCAGTGCAGCTTTTGACACCAATGATCATAGTATTCTCCTTCACAGATTAGAAAAGTTAGTAGGAATTAAGGGAACTGCCCTCTTGTGGCTCAGATCCTATTTGACTGATCGTTATCAGTTTGTAGATTTAGATGGTGACCATTCCTCATGTTCTCAAGTGGAGTTTGGTGTTCCACAGGGCTGAGTTTTAGGCCCACTGCTTTTTTCCCTTTACATGCTTGCTCTGGGCAACATAATTCGTAAACATGGTATTAGTTTTCATTGTTATGCTGATGACACACAATTATATGTCTCAGCAAAACCAGATGAGAAAAACCAGTTTGCTAAAATTGAGCAGTGTGTGCAGGACATAAGAGATTGGATGTTAATTAATTTTCTTCTGCTTAATCCTGATAAGACAGAAGTTCTGGTCATAGGACCACAAGTAGCTAGAAGTAAGCTTTCTGATCACACTGTAACTTTAGATGGCCTTTCTGTTCCATCAACAGTAAGACCTTGGTGTGATTATAGATTCCAGCCTTTCGTTTGATTCCAGCCTTTATCACCTCTAGGTTGGACTATTGTAATGCCTTACTGTCTGGTTGTTCAACTAGGTGTATAAATAAGCTTCAGTTGGTGCAGAATGCAGCAGCGAGGGTCCTCACTAGAACCAGAAGATACGAGCACATCACCCCTATCTTATCTACACTACATTGGCTCCCTGTGAAATTTCGCATCGATTTTAAGATACTACTTTTGACATTTAAAGCACTAAATGGTCTCGCGCCACTGTATTTGATTGAACTGTTAGTGTCTTACGATCCGCCACGCCTACTTCCATCAAAGAATGCAGGCTGCCTGTCAGTACCACGTATTATTAAAACTACAGCAGGGGGCAGAGCTTTTTCTTACAAAGCCCCAAAGTTATGGAATAGTCTTCCTATTAATGTTCGGGTCTCAGACACAGTCTCAGTGTTTAAGTCTAGGCTAAAAACTTATTTATTTAGCCAAACATTTTTGTAAATAGATTAGCCTTAGGTAAAGGAGCAGATCTGGGGGACTCATGGACGTAGAGTATCTGGTGAACTGGTATGTTTAGATGCTGTCCTCCCCACTCTCATTGTTCACTCAGGTTTGTTGACGGTGAGGTGATTGGTTGCTTTACATCTCAGTTCCCCCTCATGTTTGTGTTTCCTTCTGGCTCTCCCGTTTAGTTATGCTGTTATAGTTAGTCCTGCCGGAGTCCCTGCTTGCACTTTGCACTAATATACATTCATCTTATACATGTTGACTGTGACCATTGTTACGTCCCAGTCTAGGGTTGGGCCGTACAGCAAATGATTGGTTCGGGGTTCTATTTTAAACTGTTTGGTAAATGTGGGACAAAGTGGTGCAATGTAACAAAGAACTAGACAGATACGGTAATTTACAAACAAGTGAGGTTTGTATTGCTTGACCAATAGCACATGCAAATAAACACACAAACACAACACCAGGCTTAGCTTCAGGGTGGACCCAGGCCAAAATAATAAACAAAAAGGTATCTGTATTTTAGAAGCTAACTTACCTAGCAAAGAAAACACAAACAAAAATACAGATGCCTTCCCTATCTCCCTAAACCAAAAACAGTGAACAAAAATCCTTTTCCCCAAAATAATGGGCAGCCACACCCCTACTACTGGTGAGTGCACAAACATACAGTGAATTCAAACAAACAAACAAACAAACAAACAGTATTTACAAGGAGCCAGCAACCAAACCAAAAGGACAAAGCAAAAATCAAAGTCAAAATGGAAGCCAAAAGTCAAAAATCAGAATACACAATCCAATCTCAAAATTTCACTATCACAACAAAATTCTCCAACACAACCAACACTTCGCCTACACGCCTCCCCGTTCCTGCGTCTCTCTCCGGTTTATAAATGGTTCGCTGATGATGTCATCAGTCAAAGGTCAGGCAGCTGCCAGTGTAGTGGCAGTTGGAAAACCTGGAGTGGATCCGGAGCGGCGCACTACCTGGATACAAAACACACACACACGCTACAAAGCACAGCAACACAGACGCCGAAAACACACACACAGCGCCCAACATGTTGCGGGTTGTAACACCATACCTAACTGCCATCTCTCCTTATTTTCTGTTCTCTCCTTTTCTGCTCTCTCTCTCTCTCTCTCTCTCTCTCTCCCTCTCTCCTTTCCCTCTCTCTGTCTCTCTGTCGAGCTATACATGTTCGCTCCTGAGTTACCAGTGATCCAGACCCCTCTTCCCTCTGGACCCGTCTAACCCGTCCTGGAGTCCTGCTTCTGGTTGGAGATCTCGTCGCATGGATGCCCGTGTGGTCTGCCTGGATTCGTATGGTGGCTGGGGATGGTTTCCATTGAGACTGTCCTATCATCGATTGATGCTCTGGGGACCTGTGACTTCAGTTGTTCGATAGCTCAGGACTGGAATCTCCTACAGTCTACCTGAGCCTGCAGGAACAAACTGGACTCATTTTAATTTAAATACATCTCCTGTTACACTGAACTTCCAGTACACATTATTAAGTTGATCAATCCCTGCTCTCCGTTATCACCCAGATGAGGATGGGTTCCCTGTTGAGTCTGGTTCCTCTCAAGGTTTCTTCCTATTACCATCCCAGGGAGTTTTTCCTTGCCATCGTCGCCCTCGGCTCGTTCATCAGGGACCATCTGATCATTTTGATTCATACACATTGCATACAGACTTACTTCTTTTTATTGTGTAAAGCTGCTTTGCAACAAAGTCAATTCTTAAAAGTGCTATATAAATAAAATTGACTTGACTTGACAAACACTCTCACATACTCCTATTTCGTTTACCCATCTAAAGTCCTGCGTATAGGTAACATTTTAAAAGTACAATTGTCAGTAAATTACAAACTGCATGTAATGTAAAATATGAATAAAACAGTATTAGACACACATTTATGATATGGTAGTATACACAATGAAGAAGAGTGCTCAAATGTAAAGTAAAAGCAATTATTAATTTTACAAAATTAATATTTACAAAATTTCACTTTACAAAAGGTGCAGACATACTCCCCCAGAAAGTCATCGCTTCTTGCAATAATGCAGATCAAACATACATCATCTGTCCATAAATAAAAATTAATATTTAAGCATATACGTAAAATGTATTTCACTTAAATATTACAGATTAAAACAAGGAAAGTAGACGTGCTGAGCTTCAGTTCATTGTGTACAAATCGTTTTATAGCGCGGAGAGAAGCTTGGGATCATTAGCGCCGATAGCTCACCAGTTGTGCCTAGTTAGGTAGCCCCGCTTCTTCGCACACCTGCAGTGTGCGCCTAGGCTGCCTACCTAATGAGCTTCGGAGTGAGTGAGGAGTGATATTGATTTGGGCGCACGCCCATCACAGACGCACGCCGTGACACAAGTATACATTTACTCAGCTTAAATTTGATGCAAATAAGAAACGGCTATATGTATTACTAGAATTTTAGTACTGTGATTGTATTTCATAAGATTTTGCCAGCGGTCGTACAGCGCAACGGGTGTCATTATTTATTAAAGAAAATTATGATGATCATAACAGCATACTGAATTTCATTCTCATACCACAAAAACACAAGCGGGGCTGAATGACAACGACATCTGCTTACGCAGTAGGACGTCCTGACAATGTTTTGTTGAAAAATTGTTGTAGACCATCCAGCATAGGAATCGAACCCGGGGCTTTCCGCATGGCAGGCAAAATACTTACCACTACACCACGAGTGCTCTATAGATTTTATATTGGTGGAAGTTTTACTTAAGTTATTGTTACTTACATACTCAAAATCATTACTCATTCAATTATTTAGGTTAACAGTACTCAATGTTTAATTACTTTGAGCATTAGGGTTTACAGTGTACACGCGTGAGCTTTCTAATTACACATGATAAAATCTAAAGGCTCACTGTGTTAACATTTACTTTGCTTAAATTTGATACTAATAAAATTTTATTCTACATTTGTACTGTAAGTTTAGTACTGTGATTATGAATTAGTTTAACTACAATGTTACACTTGATTTTATCCGCTACTACGTGCAGCTCTAAAGGAGCTGCGGCTCATTAATCCTTAAGAGAATGAACTAAGGTCTGACGCGTCGGTCTATAGTTATATAGGCGCCACTCAGTGGTAAAAGCCAGCAACTAGAAAACCGCTCGTCACACATCTATATCTTCGTTAAAATGTAAATATTAAATAAAATGTAAATATTCTTATATGCACACAAAGTGCTTCGGGTTTTTTTATAATAATAAACAATGTTTTTTTGCTGTTTGTGTCCAGCATTTCATCCATTATTTGACCACGGCTGGAAATAATAGTTGGAATGTGGATTTTATGTGAATTTATGACTGAAATAAAGCTGTTCATCGCCGTGCGTGAACCCCGATTTGTCCGGAAACTTTCAGTTTACAACAGGCAGTGTTTTGATCAAAAGGCTGGTAAACCCGTACAATTTATCAATAAAAATGCCAGAAAGTCATCACGTCTCGCAATAATGCAGATCAAACATAATACACGTGTCCATAAATAAAAAAAAAATCACTTATTTTTTCACAATATTACAGATTAAAACAAGGAAAGAAGACATGCTGAGCTTCAGTACATAGTGATGGCGAGATAAATTTTAGGCAAAGACGTCTGCTCGGTCTTGTTAATTCTTTTTAAACCCCTCAATTCCCCCATCAGCGAAACCGGTTTGATAACTTCACACCTATTGTGAATGAAAGGTGAGAAGAGGGATTACAGTAACTGGGGGTCTGCATGTGTTCACCTCGGCGCGCGCTGTCACGTTGTATTAAGCGAATAAACTAAAACAAAAACAAAATCACGTTTTCTTCAGCAAACTTTATTAAAGATTATACACTTCTGTATTCTTTGTTGTATTTCGTCTTTTTGCACACGCGTGTGCATCTTTAAATTTTAACAGAAAATAATAGTGGGCTGCTAGCCAGCTTACTTTTTCATGTAACTTAAACGGCTGAATGAAGTTAAATATACACAATAAATTAATAATTGCGTTTGTTTTACCTTGAGCACTAATGTGTAAATAGCTTTTTCACTGTATATACTACCATATCATATATGTGTGTCTAAAGCTACGTTTACACTGTCAGTTAAATGTGACCCAATTCCGATTTTTTGCTCCTATGTGACACATATCGGACATTTTCTATGTCCGTGTAAACAGGAAAAAAACGCATGCATTCCGATATTTCGAGAACGGTTTCAGGCCTCCTTCATATGTGGAAATAAATCAGATATGTGCTAATGTGATTGTCGTGTAAACAGACAGATCTGATTTTCTGAGGCATTGCATTCTGTACATCATTAAAACTGCGACTTCTTTGCGGTTTAATGACGTAATCAGGCACACCGAGGCGCTGCTCAACCGGTGTGCGGGAGCACGCACATGTTGCAAGCCACCAGAGAGCGACCCGACACATCTCGCACCCAGACATTCCTCTGAATGGTTGAGGACACAATAAATGAATCATATGCGCAGGCTGCAATGATGCCCTTTTCCTCCTCCTCCGTTTCGCGAACTTTGCGTATATCGCAGAGCTAGCATCAAGCATATTTCACCTTCATTCATCTTGGCTAGTGTGTAGTGCAAGAACCTCCCTTTAAGTATCCGTGATGTTTCAGACAGTATGGCAAGTGTAAACACTTGAATCGGATATGGGTCATAGTTGAAAGAACGTGTAAACAGACAGTCAGAAAAATCAGATACAGGCAACAAATCAGATTTGGGCATCGAGACCTGCAGTGTAAACGGGGCTTAATACTGTTTTATTCATATTTTACATTACATGCAGTTTGTAATTTACTTGCAATTGTACTTTTAAAGTATAACCTACGTACCTACAGTATAAGTATATTTAACCACTTCAGCGGTGAATGAGAAATTTGGTCTGGCTTTTAGATAAAGACCTTATTTGATATAATTGTATTATTTAATTAATTATCTTATTATAAATACAATTTATATTCTCCATATTCTTGTCGAATATAGTCCTTCAGAGCAAGCACGGTGTCAGAAGATTCTGCTGAATCTCTTCTCACCTTTCTTTCACAATAGGTGTGAATTTATCCAACTGGGTCGATGTTGCCAAATACTGTAGGGGGTTTTAGATTAATTAACAAGACAGTTCGGACGTCTCTGCCTAAATTTTATTTCCCCAGCAAATTAAATCAGACTTCATAGTTGGAGTTGATACTTTGAGTGTAATCCACGAATTTACTGAATATTTTCAAATGCAGATTGACCTGTATATCAACTTGATAACTAGCGAATGCTTTAGTAAAAGGCTCTAAAACAGCGGCAATATGAATGACAATCGAATATTACAGAACGTGCGAGTTGATGCCCAGGCACCGAACAGCAACCATTAAAATGTTGGATTTTTGGTCATGTTCACCCAACAGTATGATTATTCATTATTTATTATTATGCTTACTTATGCTTACTTACTTCGAGAGATTCTGTTTGACGCAGATTGACCTGTATATCAACTTGATAACTAGCAAATGCTATTAAATGCCACACATGTTTACCCCATGGGTGAACATGAACAGATTACAGCATAAGCACCACACATACACACACACATTATATATATATATATATATATATATATATATATATATATATATATTTTTTTTTTCTCTTGCTATGGTACTTTTACTAACATTTAAAACTATTTATTATAGTAAGTGGTGCAGAGATGTATAATAAACCGAAAAGATAAACACAAAAAAGATGGACAGCTATTTATTTATCATTATTATAATAATAATCATTTATCAATAACATGCATCCATCAATGCAGTATGTCTGCATTTTTATTGATAAATTGCATGCGTTTATCACCTTTTTATCAAAATGGGGCCTATTGTAAAGTGAAACTGCGAGCCGCGGGTTTGAAATGAATTGTAGATAAAATTTAAAGCACGATCTCATTTCATTATTATAAACATAATTCATGAATTATATTCGAACGGACGGTAGAGCTCTGCATAGACTACGTACAGTAGGAAATAGGCTCAACATCTCTGAGCCCAAGCCTCATTTAAATAAAAATTTTTAATTAACAAATATTGTAAGCAAACAGCAGTAGCACAAGTTTAGAAAAAATTAGACTCTAAATAGATGCCGAATTATTTTTTAAGGTGTGCCAGCTGGCACTCTCTTTGTCAGGGTAAATCGAGATTGACACATTTATGAGTCTCAGCCTGTGTGTGAGTGGATGTGCGTGTGTGTCTCAGTCTCCGTGTGGGTTCTCAGCTTGTGCCTGCTCTAAGCCCGGGTACGCTCTTAGAGTGTGTGTACCGCTCATAGGAGCAGGAGTGTGTGTGGTTTCGCTCATCGGAGCAGGAGCGTGTGTGCGCGTCGCCCATAGGGGCGCGAGCGTGTGTGCGCGTCGCCCATAGGGGCGCGAGCGAGTGTTCGAGTCGCCCATAGGGGCGCGAGTTTTGTTTGTAAAAGACTGTTTTACGTTTGGGGAGTTTATGTGTTTGATTGATTTGTTTTCTGTTCATGTCTTGTCTAATTTGGTTATTAAAAGACTTTTTGATTTAACAACTCTCTGCGCCTATGCCCGCCTTATTTAAGCCCTTGGCTTTAACAACAGCCCGGACTACCCTACAGTTCGCGACAAGAACCCTTTTGGTTTTATGTTTGGAAGGCTCTATATGATTTGTGAGGTGTTTGTGTTCTAAGCCTCTGTGTGTTTCTGCCTCTGTGTGTGTGTGTGTCTGCCTCTGTGTGTCTGCCTGTGTGTGTGTGTGTGTGTGTCTCAGCCTGTGTGTGTGTGTGTGTGTGTGTGTGTGTGTGTGTGTGTGTCTCTTCCTGTGTGTGTATGTGTGTGTGAGTGAGTGTCTATGCCTGCGTGTGAGTGAGTGTCTCTGCCTATGTGTGTCTCAGTCTCCGTGTGGGTTCTCAGCTTGTGCCTGCTCTAAGCCTGGGTACGCTCTTAGAGTGTGTGTACCGCTCATAGGAGCAGGAGCGTGTGTGGTTTCGCTCATAGGAGCTGGAGCGAGTGTGGTTGTGCCCAAAGGAGCTGGAGCGAGTGTGGTTGCGCCCATAGGAGCTGGAGCGAGTGTGGTTGCGCCCATAGTTGCGAGTGTGTGCGTGTCGCCCATAGGTGCGAGTGTGTGCGTGTCGCCCATAGGTGCGCGAGTGTGTGTGCGAGTCGCCCATAGGGGCGCGAGTGGGTCCTGCTGTGGAGAGCCTGTATGTTTTGAGTGATCACTGTTTGTTCTAAAAGAGCCTGTATGTTTTGTTTGTAAAAGACTGTTTTACGTTTGGGGAGTTTCTGTGTTTGATTTGTTTTCTGTTCATGTCTTGTCTAATTAGGTTATTGAAAGACTTTTTGATTTAACAATTCTCTGCGCCTATGCCCACCTTATTTAAGCCCTTGGCTTTAACAACAGCCCGGACTACCCTACAGTTCGCGACAGAATGCTCGACCTACAAGGGCATAGCAGAGCCACAGTGGAGGCCCCAAGCTTCGTCCAAGAGCCTCACGTGGAGGCCCCAAGCTTCGTCCGAGAGCCTCACGTGGAGGCCCCAAGCTTCGTCCGAGAGCCTCACGTGGAGGCCCCAAGCTTCGTCCGAGAGCCTCACGTGGAGGCCCCAAGCTTCATCCGAGAACATCAGTTGAAGCCCTGGCGGTGAGGAAGACATAGCACTGCATCGGTCACCTGACGAGGAGGACATCCCAGCACTGCATTTAATGCTCTGCAAATAGCAGCAATCCAGTGCTGCCTCCTCTGCCCGGCCTCTGTGATCCGGCGCTGCCTCATCAGCCAGGTCCCCCAACAGAATCCAGGACCGCCTTCACCACCCAACTGTGACATCATGCGCCCATCACTACACGACCCCGAGAGTGAGTTATTGCCGTCTTCGGTGCCCAGCATCGAGGACGGGTCGCTGCTGCATCCACCACCCGGCGCTGAGGATAAGCCAGTACTGCATCGGCCACCCGGATTGGGGGACAACACTGTGCTGCACCTGCTGCTTGAGACACGAGAGCAATCCAGCACTGGATCGCTGGTGTAGGCCGGGCGGTGGAGGCAGCGCTGGTGTAGGCCCGGCCTACACCAGCGATCCAGTGCTGCCTCAGCTGCCCGGTTCTGGTAAAGCGTCCAGCAACTGCCTCCACAGCTCGACGTCGGCGGCAATTCAGACTCGCCCGCTCTCCCACCCTGCCCTGGGAGCTAGATCAGCAGCATCATAAGCCGGGTGAACGGACCAGGGGCGATGTACAAGGACTTCAGATAGATAATGATCTTATGGGGGGGGGGGGGGGGGTACTGTAAGGCACTGCCCCTAGAGGGCACTGTGGATATGTATGTTTGTTAGTTTTTGTAGTTCTGTTTGTAGACTCAGTTTCCCAGAAGGCACCACGGTCAGGTGATTAAGCTCACCTGAACTAAGGTCGCTCATTAGAGTAGTTATAAATAGCTGGTTATTGTGGGAAACAGTCGAGCATTAATTATGTTAAGAGGGCATTACTTTGGTCAGTGCTTGTTTTGTGTTTTAGTTTGGGTTTTGTTGAGTTTGGTTTTATGTTTGGAAGGCTCTATATGATTTGTGAGGTGTTTGTGTTCTAAGCCTCTGTGTGTCTCAGCCTATGTGTGTGTGTGTGTGTGTGTGTCTCTGCCTGTGTGTGAGTGTGTCTCTGCCTGTGTGTGAGTGTGTCTCTGCCTGTGTGTGAGTGTGTCTCTGCCTGTTTGTGAGTGAGTGTCTCTGCCTGCGTGTGAGTGAGTCTCAGCCTGTGTGTGAGTGGATGTGCGTGTGTGTCTCAGTCTGCACCTAACCCTAACCCTGGGTTCTCAGCTTGTGCCTGCTCTAAGCCTGGGTACGCTCTTAGAATGTGTGTACCGCTCATAGGAGCAGGAGCGTGTGTGGTTTCGCTCATAGGAGCTGGAGCGTGTGTGGTTTTGCCCATCGGGGCACGAGCGTGTGTACGCGTCGCCCATAGGGGCACGAGTGAGTGTGCGAGTCGCCCATACTGCTCTGGAGAGCCTGTATGTTTTGTGTGATCCCTGTTTGTTCTAAAAAAGCCTGTATGTTTTGTTTGTAAAAGACTGTTTTACGTTTGGGGAGTTTCTGCGTTTGATTGATTTGTTTCCTGTTCATGTCTTGTCTAATTTGGTTATTAAAAGACTTTTTGATTTAACAACTTTCTGCGCCTATGCCCGCCTTATTTAAGCCCTTGGCTTTAACAACAGCCCGGACTACCCTACAGTTCGCGACAAGAACCCTTTTCTCGAACCGTGCATTCTTAATGGCCAGATCTGTAGATATATTTAATACCACAGTAACAGGAACAAGCAAACCAGGTAAAAAAGGAATTTTTGTCTTTCAATTTGTCCTGAATGTGTAATATTTAAGCCAGAGGAACAATGTTGAATAAGGAAGTGTTTCATGTGTTATTAATGCATAGGAATTTGCTATTCCGGTCTCAGTGATCTATGATTATTCTCATTCTCCTACGATCATTTATTTATTGGTGTAGTTTATCCTTACATAAATTAATTTTGTGTTATTTTAAAGAAAGTTTAGGAAACATTTGATTGTGTGTTAACGTTAATGTGTTTAATGGCACATTATGTGTAAATACCTTTAGCTGTTAAAATTAAAATATAGCAATCGTAATATAAATATTCACATCACCTTTAGCATGACCTTTGAGCAATCAAAGTTTTAGACATTTTACCCACTCTATATCTCTAACCCTCTGATGGCGACAGTGGCAAAGAATAACTCCCTGAGATAAAATAAAATGTAGTAATGTGAAATGCCACTGTGAAAAAAAAAAACACGGGTCATTAGAACAAATATATTACTTTGCTATAATACAGCAGTCTGAGGTGGGCAGATATAATATACTCGAACTGAGGGCCAGGTGTTAATTTTTAATGTTGAGTGGAAGTGACGTTATAAGAAGTTTTGTGCCAGATTTTGTCACAGCATCATGCAAAACTCTGGACAGAAGTGAACAAAACTTGTGCAGTACATTTAAACCTTGAATTGTCAGCATAATTCATTCTGGAAACGTGCCTGTATATCGAAACACTGGTATATTGAATTTTGCCTCATAAGAAATAATGGAAACTGATGATTTGTTCCACAACCGAAAAACATTCATATAAACACGATTAACACAAAGTATAAGTAAAAATAAAACCAATTAACCTGCAACTTACCTTTTAAAAGAATCCCAATAGAACACTAACAGAAACGCTATTTGGAAACTTCTTTAACAAGGAACCTCTCTAATGACATTTGCACACACACTAACGGAATCATTGCTTTCTACACTTTTTCCTCATCCAAACACACACACTAATAGAAACACTGTGCTGTCAGGATTCTTTTCAAAGGTAAAGTGCAGGCAAAAGTGTACTGCGTGTGCGCGCACTGTACAGGAATCACTCCTCTAAATGGATTCCTCTCCCGCACTGCTACAGCCGGTTTAAAATTTATTTCTTCCCGGAGGCAGTTGTTGCAGTGAAGTTACTAAAGAACACTCACTATGCTTGGATACACAATAAAACCCTACTTGACACACACACACACGCACACACGCACGCACACACACACACACACACACACACGCACACTCTTCACCCTCCTGCCATCTGGAAAAGTGTACGAAGCATTTGCACATTTGCGCATCTTTTTCTGTATAGGAAAATGCCACCATGCCGCTTTATAGTTATTCAAGTCTGCTATATTTTTTACTGAAATAACTCAATTAATATGGTATCTTTAAATTCATTAAAAAATTTATCATTGAATATTTTTAAATGTAGCAAACAAACAAATTGAAATTGATTATTTTATTATCACATAAGCAGATGTAAGACTATAGAGCACTCAGCTGTAACATTAAACCCAGTCATCTATTTTTATTTCAGACTTTTAGAACATAAAAAAGGAAGAGTTTATTTCAGTAAAAGACCCATAAAAATTAAAATAACCTAATCCAGACACTTGACATTGGAGAGGTGTAGTGTTTCTGTAGGAGGAGGTCACTATTTTACATATATTTCTCAGAATGTTCAATTCAATTTCATTTGTACAGTGGAACATCAGATTTTCAGTAACGCGGTTTGTGAGTGTTCCACAAGACGACAAAAATTCCAAATAAATTTTGACTTGAAAAACAAGCAAGTCTCAGTTTACGAGTACCTTGTTTTGGTGCTGAGGGTCACGTGATCACAACTGAGCCAATGGTTTTTCTCTCATGCGCTTCCTCTCCTCTTACTTTAGCTTCACACACACGTACACACACATACACAGAGTGTGTGCGCACAAACACTAACGGAAATACTTATCCGTCAGGATTTATTTTTACTTTTTCACAGGTAAAGTGCAGGTTAATTTGTTTTATTAAAATTTTATATTTTGTATTAATTATTTTTTATTTTTCTTTTTTTGGGTTGTGGAACGAATAACCTGAGTTTTTCATTATTTCTTTGGAGATAATTATGGGGAAATCCGCTTTGATATACGAGTGTTTTGATGTACAAGCATGCTTCCGGGAAAAAATACTCGTAATCCAAGGTTCCACTGCACAGTGCTTTTAACAATGGTAATTGTCGCAAAGCAGCTTAACAGTCATGAGAATTATGGAAGTTTGTACAGAATGTGAATTTGTATGAATCAGAATGTTCATCCCTGATGAACAAGCCAAGGGAGGCGGTACTGAGGAAGAAACCTATTGGGTGGGAGGAACCAGACTCAACAGGGAACCCATCCTCATCTGGGTGATAACGGAGAGCAGGGATTGATCTGCACTCATACTGTGTGTTAGGAGGCTGGAAGTTCAGTATAACAGGAGATGTGTTTAAGTTCATATGGAGTCCAGTTTCTTAGGGCACCTAAGAGATGCTGAGCAAAACATCTGCATTCAAAATGCAATTCAGCCATCCAAACACAACCAGCAGACTGAAGCAGAGTGCCACAGCAATCTTATTTCTCTTCTGCCTGTGTCATGCATTTAATAAATAAAAAGCAGAATTGAATTAGTGAGTGTGGGCGGTTACACAAATAAAGGTATCAAAATAAAGATAACTCACCTTTTGACCCTCTCTGCTCTCTCCACTTTATGCTTTATCTAGTAAGGAATAAAAAACTCAGTGTAGGTGGATGTAAAGTGTAATTATTAAAGAACAAGTTATACACTGCTGTTTTCACTTCTGTGAAATTAAATAACCAAGTACTTTGGCTTTGACTGTATAATTACTGCAGTGATTCATGTGTTTCAGCTGCAACAATCAACTTTAACTCTAACTGATGCAGTGAGGAGCTTCACATTTCATGTCCCATGGTCAAGAAAAATGTTACTGCATTTCAGAAGGGTCAAATTATTGTCCTGCATCAAGCAAAGACAACAACTAAGGAGATTAAGGCTGAAATGGAACTGGGTTAAGAATTGTCCAACACATTAGTAAACCCTGGAAAGATCGAGCTAAACTATTTGTTAGTGAGACGCATTAGAGAAAAAACCCTTCAGTTTGCTAGGGAGCATAAAGACTAGACTTTGGAGTGATGGAAAAAGGTAATGTGACCGGATGAGACCAGATTGAGCCTGTTCCAGCGCGATGGGCATGTCAGGGTAAGAAGGGAAGCTCATGTAGTGATGCACCCGTAGCGTCTGTACAAGCCTCTGGAGGCACTGATGGCTAAGTGGGAGGTGTTTCGTCTGCCATGCGAAAGGCCCGGGTTCAATTTCCAGCCAATGCCCAAACCCCAGTTCATGTTCTGGAACGCCCATGAAATAAGCTAACACATATTATAAAAGCTATAAATAGTTCCCTCACCAGGCTCTATTGTTTCTGTTTGTTAAAGATAATAACGGTTATAAATTGCAGCTTGTCATGTTACTGATAAATTACAAAGAAATATAAACTCTGGATAGGTAACTAACTATTATAGTTTTACACTTACAGATATTTTTTCCTACTTTAAGAAGACGTATTAGTGGACTGCAAATTAGCTGTTAATTTAGAAACAAAATACTTGGTGTATAATTTAAGCACACATCTTAACTGTATTAAAGCCATTGAGAGATAGAACTACTTTTCCAGAGTGTGTAAATGAACTGGAAAAGAATTAGTGCATTGCTGCAGTCTTGGAAAGTTGCATAAAGGTCCTTAAAGTAAAGATTTATTACAAAATTTATGACAGAACAAATAAGTGTAAATTCCCATTCTGTGCATACAATATAATAGAAAGAACGTTTGCTTTTAATAGATTGTAGACCCTACTTACACTGAGTTTTAATAAAATTATTGTAAACTAAGTGAAATTACCTGATTTATCAGATCATCTTTTAGTTGTAGAAAACACCTGTTGTCCTCGAGTTGTTGCTAAAACATAAAATATGAAAGTGATAAAGTGTGTGTTATTTCTCTTGTATCACAAGTTTAATGTTTAATGAACAACCTAAAAACAAGTTATCACAAGTTACTTAAGTTGTCAAGTTACTAAGAAACTCATCACTCAATCGTTCATCTTCTGTATTTTATAAAGGATAGCTTTATCCTGTATTCAGGGTTGGGGGGGCGCGATGGGCGGAGCCTATTCCAGGAGACTTAGGGCACAAGGCAAGGTACACACAGGAGAGGGTGCCAATCCATCGCAGGGCACACACACATATACACACTCGTACTCACTCACACACATCTTTGGACTGTGGGAGGAAATCGGAGTACCAGGAGGAAACCCACCAAGCACGGGGAGAACATGCAAGCCCCATGCACACAGACGGGAATCGAGCCCGGACCCTAGAGGTGCAAGGCGACAGTGCTAACCACTACACCACCGTGTAAACGTATAAACCCATCTGTCCTGAAGATGTCAGAAACCTTAAAGTTACGACTTTACTGTTACAAAGCATTGACACTGGAGACTCCTTCCATAAATGTTAAATAACTGTTTTCTTCTACAAGTTCATGTGAATGATAAATCACCTCTAAAGCTCTGTTGTGACAGGTGAGCTCAGTGGTCTCCTCCCCCTGCCTGTCTTGTTCCACCTGTAAACTCCACATCTGTAAAGGAAGAGAATAAGCATATTAAATTAACAAATTAAAATCAATAAAATCTTAATTGATAGAAGTGCTCTAACCTGCCCATACCTCAAAACAAAGTTTTTTTACTTGCTTCCTGAGTCTTTTAATTTTCTTTTCCTGTCACAACAATAATCTATGAGTTGTTGAACAGAGACGTCACTAAACACAAAACTGAGAGATATTTATAGATTAAATTCTGTCCTCCATACTCACATGTTTCACGTTTGTTGTTTCCCTTTCATTTCTGAGGAGCTGGACATCTTCTTTGAAGCTTCACACACACACACACATTTACACATTAAATCACTAACAGGAAGTGTCAGAATAAAACTATTATAGGCAGGAATGTTAATCTCTCTGACTGTTAAATCACACAAAGTCTGAACCTCTTTAAGAACCATTTGTGTAAGAGAATTATTTAATATGAAAAGGAGCTATTTCTACTCTCTTGCTCTCTTCCAGTCTCCTCTTGCATCTGTCCGTAATAGTGCTAACGCTCCCATGCTCACCTTCTCATTCTCTCTCTCTCTCTCTCTCTCTCTCTCTCTCTCTCTTTCTCCCTGTCTCTTTCCCCCTCTCCCCCTTCCCAGAGACCTTTCTGACAGACATGTGTGTGTGTTTGACTGAGTCTCTTCTGGCACCAGAAAAGGTTATCTACTATGCAAATTTAAAACTTTACAATTTTTATTCCAGATTTTGAGTGGTCAGAAGGTGATTAGTTTTCTATATATTAATATAAAGTATGAAGTTTTCTGTAAGATGTTAAATTTACATCATGATTTATGGAAGGAGTCTCCAGTGTCAGCGCTTTGTAACACTCAGAGGTAACACTTATTGTAGTTTCTTGATAACATGACAAGCTGTGTTTTTTTATTTATTATTTTTTTTATTTTTACTGAGATGAAGTGATGTACATAGGAGTGTGTTCCTGTAGGCTACATGTATGAGATTTGTGTACTGTTGAATTTCTTTCTCCAGTTCACTGATCTTGGAACTGAGGGTCACAGTTCTGTCCTCCTCCATTTAAGCAGTTCTTTACAGTAAGTGGCTCGTACGAATCCCTGTGCAGAAGTAACAGAAAACAGGATTAAAGATTAATGTTTTAATTACTCACTCATCCTTTGTTTCCTCTGGAATGTAGTTAGAGTCATACTCTGGATCTTATGAAGACCTTCCCAGTAAAGCAAGACAAAAAAACTACCTCTCATTTAGAGTTACCAGCCTCAGAAATAACCAAGTAACAAACGGTACCTCAGATTAGAGACAGAATAACAACTGTTCAATAGAAGTTATTGCATATTTTGGACGAGTTCAGTGGTGTTTTACAGTGTAAAAAAAAATAATCCAGAAAGACCATGGAGTTAGAAGGGGTATAAAAACCTTTGCCTGGTAGTATATATCTATATAAAAAAAGAAAGGTTTTGTCTGTACATTGGCCAGAACTCTCATTTTTTAAAATGTTTTTTATACATTGGAGGACCAGAATCTAGACTTGTCGAATGTCTGTCTGCATGTTTTATTTTGATGAAACTTTGCAAGTAGTTTGCTATTTGCCAGAAGTTAAACCTGTGCCAAAAATGAAAATCACAATATTAACAAAGTGAAGTTATGAGCAGTTATGTGCCAGATTATAAAGTGCAAGTTTTGATAGTGTACGGCAGATATATCAAACTTTTTGTGCCTCTTATATTGACCGCTGAATGGAATTTAATGAAACTGTTGCAGTAGGGAAGACCGGGACATTTTGACACTTTTTACAGTCTTCTGTATTTTGGGATTAATACATCATAATGTTAAAAATAAAATAGCAAATGAAAGAACACAGTCTTAGATACATATTTTGTATTCATTTTAATTTTCATATCTTGTTTCAGTGCTGACTTATAAGCATTTAAATAGTGAGTGTGAACATGTAACATGTTGTCCCATCAGCTGGCAAGTTGTCACACTATGTGCAGTAAACATTTACATTTAGGCATTTGGGAGATGCTTTTATCCAGGACGATTTACAAAAAGTCCTTTGAAGTTTCCTTTGTTGGATAGATACTTACATTGGTACTAACTAAGTGCCATCAGTCGAACATAGTTGGAAAGGTACATTCGGATACCAATGTAGTTAATATTGTGTTATTAGGGCCCAAGCGATGACATCATCACATTGATGGCATGACTATGATGTGATCACCATCACTATGGCAGGCAGAGCTGCAGTCACCCAGACGCGCAGTTGCCAGGTTGTATAGCAGCATGTCTATTTAAGGGCCTGATAACTGCGCATTCATTCAACTGCGCATCATTAGGTAGCACTAGTAAAAGTAAAGACAAGGAAGTATGTGCATCAAAACAGATGCAAAGATCCAGCCACGTCTTCACAACAAGCTGGTGTTATTGAGAGGGAGAGAGAGCGGCATACCATAAGTTCAGCATTTTGGAGCTCTTAATAAAAACCTTAGGGAAACTGTGAAAAAACTTTAAAATGCTCCATAAATTTTGATTATACACATAAGTGGAGTACATCATTTGAATATGTAAAGGGTTTAAATTTATGTACACTCAGAATACCAACATTGTGCATATCAAAACCGGCAACGATAAATCAAACACTCACGCGTCATCAGAATCATAGGTCTTGCACAGAAACTGCTTTGTCAGGGGTGCACTCTTAATGAGACCACTGTTTGCATTTCATGCACTCCACTCAAGTCTCTCCTGTTCTCAAATTGCTTTGCACAAACCAGTCATAGTTACACATCAGAAACGTGGTTCGCTTGGCATGACGTCCGAGCACAAGTGTGACTAGGGCCATCCCTAGTGCTTATGGTATGCATGTATATTGAAACTGAGCGTGCACGCTTAAAGGATAGCATGCCACTCTCTCTCTCTCGCTGGCGTCTTAGGAAAATAGAGGCTGGGTCTTTGTCTTGTCTTCATGTGTCCTTTGACTTTTCTTTTTCTTTGGCCTTGATACCTTACTGGTGGTATAAGTGAATTTTAACGCACTAGAGTCATTTTAAGACAAAACTTTGTTTATCCGATCTACATTTTCCATTTCTCATCTGTGATTCACTCTCTGATTATGGAACAGGGAGTGTATTTGTCTGACGACAAAAGAAGTACAACTTAGGGTAAACAAGGCATCAGATACTCAACCTTACAGAATGTGATTTCTGTGTATTAATAAATTAGGCAGAGTTTTGCTGTACAGTAAGACACAGACATTTATGTGGGCTTCAACCTGAAATAATAATAATAATTATAATATCACTGATTACATTAAAGATCAGCAGATTATTTTTTAGATTGAACCTTTTCACAAATTTACCTATAATATACACACACTTTTCTTTGCCATGTCTGTATCCATCCGGTCAACACAAACCTAGCCCACACCTCAAATTGTGTAATAAACTGTAAAAAAAAAAAAAAAAAAAAACATAACATACTTTACCTATTAATAAAATGTAATTATTTGGAGTCTCTCTGCAGATTGTTGTGCTGCAATCCAGGCCAGAGATTAAGGATAAACTTAAACATTCCATTGTTTGATATTGTTGTCATGGAAACGTTGACAGGCGGTGAGCATATGGTGTATAACATCACAGAGCTCACGGGGCGTGCAAACAGGTGCCTGTTCAAAAATGAGCCAGTAGGTAACAGCCTTTAAGGTTTTGTCCTGTGGGTACAGAAAAGCGAGACTTCTGCATTTTTTCGTCATTATACGTTATGCCCTCCATGCACAATTGTGAGAATGCCACAGCCTAAATATGATAAAATAAGAAAAGCTCAATGTCTTCATCTAGCAAACAATCCTTTCTAGGCCAAGGTTTAGGCAGCTACTTGATTGCGGACAGTGTAGGTTTTCAGGCTAGCATATAGGAGCCTCAAATTAGCTACCTATTTTCAAAAAGAGACAGATTCAAATCCCCTGCCATTTACACCCAAATCAGATTGGATTCCACCGATGGAGAAATTTCCCACATAACTCCACACATTAATTGTAAATTATCTAGAATATTTTAATTTCTAAAATATCTAAAACACAACATCCCAAAACAGTTCAGACCATCTCCAGAAGAGCCTAATCTCACTTCTGAGGAAATTAAGGCTCTGAAGGAGTTAAGGGACAATAAACAGATTGTCATCAAACCTGCAGACTAAGGCAGTGTTATAATGTTTGATCGGGAACAATACCTATAGGAGGGATATAAACAACTACATGATAAGAATTATTACATTAAACTAGATAAACCATACCCAGACACTGTGCCCATGGTCAGATTGATAATCCAATCACTATATGGCAAAAAAATATACCAACTCAAAACAATAGTCCTACTTATTAGGGAATATGGAGCCTAAGAGCAGGAGGATCTACATGCTTCCCAAAATACACAAAGATCCAACCAAATGGAGCAAACCTCATGAAATTCCCCCCAGGGTTAGTTTCCCCCCCCTATAGTTTAGATTGCGGCAGCGAAACGCACTATACAGCCGAATTCCTGGACCATTATTTGAATCCCATTTCAGTTGGCCATCCCAGCTACGTAAACAACATCTATGATTTTGTCCAAAAAGTCAAAGGACTATAAATTCCCCAAAGAGCCATCTTATTCACCATAGACATAGATAGCCTTTATACTAATATTGACATCCAAGAAGGAATACAGGCCAGGGTTAAGGTTTAGGGTTAGGATTGGGGTTTGGGTTAGCGGTTAGGAGCTAGAAATAAGAGAAAAGTGATTACATTTTTAGGGGTAAAGGAAAAAAGAGGGGTTAAATTTTTAGGGGTAAAGGAAAAGAGGGGTAAAATTTTTTAGGGGTAAAGGGTTAGGGTTAGGGTAAAAAGACGTAGCTCCAGGATGAACCCAGAGACTACGTGGTGCACGGGCCAGCAACTCAGGCCTCATCTCCAGCGCTCTCCATACTAACGATCGACAGATATGACGCCTGATAGATTAAAGAAGGCTAACGATCGTGTTATGGGCTAGGCTGGGGTAAAAATAATGAACAAGCACTCCTACCTCAGTTATGGTAGCAAAAGTCTTAAAGGAAAGTGCCTGTGGAAAGATTCAAGGTCAAATACACCTAGGGTTATAAGAACATAGGGTTATGCTGACCTAGGGTTCTAGAACTTAGATTTTCAACGAACGGTTATGTTTAGGGTTAAAGTTTTGGTTTAGGGTTCAAAACTAACGGTTATATTTAGCTATAAAGTTCTAGAAGCTAAGTTCCTAATTAATGGTTATGATTAGGTTAAAGGGTTAGGGTTAGTGTTAGGGTTAGGTTTGGGGTTTGGGTTAGCGGTTAGGGTTAGGGTTAGGTTAGGGGAATGACCGCGACACCAGGTCATGCCCAGTTCCACGCTTTGAATAAAAGGGAGGAAAAGTAAATTAGGGATAGAAAAAATTAGGGTTCAGTAAAATTAGGGTTTAGAGAAATCAGGGTTGGGAAAATCAGGGTAAAATTAAATCAGGGTTAAAAAAATTAGGGTTAAAAAATAAAGGGTTATGATTAGGGCTAAAGAATGGGATTAAAAAGCTTAGGGTAGTGAAAGGTTAAGTTTAGGAATAAGGGTTAGGGTTAGGGGTATGAAATTTAGAGTTGGGGTTGATTAGGGTTAAAGATAGTAATATAAGAGGTAGACAGCGTGGAAAGGACAAATCACAGCGTCCACGTTGTGCACTGGCCTACCTCACAGTCACTAAGCACCGACATCTCTGCCACTGGTTCTCCTGAACATGAGTCTTAAATGACTCTGTATTGTTCATTTAAACCCCATGGATG
>JAAGKR010007037.1:11022-39221 GCA_011419295.1 Clarias macrocephalus | reverse complement strand
AGACAGACACACGGACAGACAGACAGACACACGGACAGACAGACAGACACACGGACAGACAGACAGACACACGGACAGACAGACAGACACACGGACAGACAGACAGACACACGGACAGACAGACAGACACACGGACAGACAGACAGACACACGGACAGACAGACAGACACACGGACGGACAGACAGACAGACACACGGACGGACAGACAGACAGACACACGGACGGACAGACAGACAGACACACGGACGGACAGACAGACAGACACACGGACGGACAGACAGACAGACACACGGACAGACAGACAGACACACGGACAGACAGACAGACACACGGACAGACAGACCTCACCAGTGCAGCAGTGTGTAACCCTTTCTTGTACACTTTTATTAAAAGCATTACACTTCAGACCATACTCACATTTACTTGCAAGCTATTTGAAAGTATTAAAGATTTATTTTAAAATGTGTAAATACCTAAAATATGATTGAGCTGGTCCAGGTAGTGCTTTCCAGGAAAGATGGGTCTGTTAGAGAGCATTTCAGCCAGAATGCAGCCGACTGACCAGATATCAATGGACTTGGTGTAACCCTGTAAGAAAAACAGAAAAAAAACTTCTTATATCAGACTGGTCTGTAATATACAACACAGGGTTGTATTCAAAGGGACTTGTATGGCAGAAACTACTGTTAGTAATTTTGCGTTTTCTCCATACACATCTGTAAAGTTCTCTGAAGTGAGAATGATTATTTATAGCTGAATGCGAGAGATGAGTCTCAGAAAGCTAGCTATATGGAACTATGATCAGATATTTATCATAGTTCAAGTATCAAGTGTCATATCAAGTATAGACTGCAAATTCTTTAATATACAGCAAGAAATAATCTCTGGAAAATTGCTACGGTTTAAGAGAAATAAAATATTTCGACATGCGCCTAACACAACGAGAAAATCCAGATGTTGATTACTTTCCTATACCTGAACTACTTTTATGTTTTATTCCTTTCCTTACTTAAGGTGACACATTATATCTGTTTTCATGCACCAGTTAATTATGACCAAACAACTTGACTGGACGAAAGGCATTCCATGAATGCTGATATAAAGCATAACAGCACTAGGACGTTTAACTTCTGCGGCCCATGTGTTCTAATAACCTTTAACCCCTAAACAAGGGGCACTAATGTTGGTATGTGTAACAAGAGACTGTACACACTAGCTCTCCATTTTACTGTATTTGGGGTTCAACTCATGAGACAAAACAAATGGTTGAAGATGTAAAGATAAACATTCGAGGCCTCTCCACCTCCAGGGGTTTATTCTCCTCACATAGCACCAGTAAGAATTACAAACTAATTTCTGTTAATTAGACTAACTGTGGAGCAAAATAACTGATTAGATAAACAAACTAATAACAAAACTGACAGCTGATTGCTGCTCCCTCGTGCCTACGACTTTATCACAGCCTTGCTGATATTCAGCACGACAGCACTCCCTCTAACGTGATACTGCTTAATTATACAAGTCTGCATAAACCTTAGAGGGTCTCCAACAAAATGTGTCTGTTAATATTCCAGCTGAAGTATAACTTTTTTCTGTTTCACGTCTTTTTGTTTAGGACCTTATTTTGTACCTTCAACCAGTTTTCAGGCTTTTCCCCACCTGTATTTCTGATGAACAAAATGAGGAGGAAACATATGCAAGATCATTCATTCATGACGCCATCCTCAACATTTACCAATACAAAAGTTCAAACATAAGGGCTAAAGATGGCTAGGTCAGCTGTTCGCAGTTATCGGCTACTTGCTAGCCTAGCTTAACATACTATAGCTCTTAAACATTGTGCAGAGAGAACGGCGAAGACTGAGAATGTGGGAAAGAGAAATGTGACTGTGGGTTTTGGAGTGTCTCTTGGTACAGTGTACCCTTGGCATACGAATGCCCTCTCTTTAAGGAATGAAAGTTTGCATCGGCATACGTAGTGTTTCCAGCATACAACCGAACACCGCCTAAGTTGTGTGTACATTCTGGAGCGGTTCAAAACTTGTCAGTAGAAGTCAGAGCAAAGCGAGTTTACATATTCTACAATTTTTTTTTAAAGATGTAAAAAGATTAGAGAGAGATTAGAGAAAGAGAAAGATTAGAGATTTAGTAAAAATCATTGGTTAAAAAAAAAAAAAAAAAAATCAAATTAAGGTTAATCAAGTTGAATGTTTGTTGATTTCATATTTTACTTCTTTTTACGTAATTTCTAAACTTTTTGTTATGCGGAAATATGATTATAGTGCTGCAACTTGGTAAAACTGATCATGTTTTGGGGTAACTGGAGCGAAATATCTGCATTTACATTATTTCCTATTGAAAAATGTGTTTCGCAATAAGAATTTTTGCCTTAAGAACGGATTACATTCGAATGCTGATGTACCGCTTTATATGAGGTCACAATTATGGGGAAAATTTTTAATAGTTTGACTTGTTTAAGCTCTAACTAATACAAAAAAAAAAAACAGGACAAGGACCTCTTCTCTTTAATTTAACCTCAACTATTAAACATTATTAACGCTTTACAAACTGAATGTTAGTGCATGTCTGACGCAACAACACTACGAATAACATGACTTTCACAACTACTGTATAATTCACCTCACGTTATTCACAGGAAGGAAAAGACATTTGCGGGTTATTTTGACATCTCTTATCTCAATCTGCAGGAAATGCCATTCTGATCAATTCCTGATGTTAAAAGTAGCAAATCTGAATAATAGAATCACTTCTCTTGGTCACTTTTTGCTGGGAAAAAACAAAAAACAAAAAACAAAAAATAAACAGGAATAGTCCTTATTAGATCCTCTTGCCTTGGAGTTGAGCATGATCTCTGGGGCTCGGTACCAGCGCGTGGCTACATACTCTGTGAGGAACCCGGTGTGATCGTGATCCGGGTCGGCTACACGTGCAAGCCCAAAATCGCAGATCTGGAAACACAGAGACGATTACTTAAAGAACAAAATGAATAAATAATAAATAAACATGTTTATTAAAAAAGGTGCACACCTTGAGGTCGCAGGTGGTGTTGAGCAGCAAGTTGGAGGGCTTCAGGTCTCTGTGGAGCACGTTGGCCGAGTGGATGTACTTCAGGCCACGCAGGATCTGGTACAGGAAGTAGCAGATGTGATCGTTGCTGAGGTGCTGCGTCTTCAGCAGCTTGTACAGATCGGTCTCCATCAGGTCTTGCACGATGTAGCTAGAGATTGCTCGAGTGAAGGAACAATTTGTATACATCTTAGAGAAACGTGAATGTTATTTGGTTTAAAAGAAAAAGAATTTAAAAAAAGGCAAGCTTTGCCTGTTTATCGTCAATTCAAGATTATTCAAGAGTGAGAAAAATGCTGGAAAGTGAAATGTTTTGAGCTGAGAAGATTAGACTGCATCTTGACTCCTCTGGAAATAGCTTAAAAATTCAGGGATGGGTAAAAACAAAGGGAAAACAAAAACAAACAAACAAAAACAGGCAGACTCGCATGCTAGTCATCTTTTTAATTCGTAGTAGCCGAGTAAACACAAATCATAAATAGACAACAAACCCTACTTCCTATTGACTTTCGCAAATTTCCAAACGTGGTGATTATCAACTCGTCACCCACTCAAACTGAAAAGTTTTTTTTTCTTCTCGTTCATAACGGCATCGATCAGGATGTAACCTAGATTCCGAACAGCTCGCAACCCACAAACGCAGGCTTCTATAATCTACTTTTCAGAACTGAAAATGACAACCCTTCACACACACAAAAAAAAAATCATCTGACACAGAGCACATTAAGGCAGCGCTTCCAACAACCCGTGCCATTTCAGCTGCCATCCCACACACAGTGTGAATATGAGAATCCAGCCAAAAAACCCCTCCGCTGAAGAGGGGGAGGATCTCTGGGTGCTGTTTGAAGCCGCTCTTTTTCCTGAGCACGATGCACGAGAGGGACTGAGTGTACAGAACAGAAGAGGCTCATCCTTTTCTACAGGAACGTTTGTGCTGCCAGCGAGCCACCGAACGCCTACTGACTATTGATTTCTGCGCCAAAATTAACTCTTTACTACGAGGCCTGCTGCCTACTCATCTACTATGTTGCGTAAAAGAGAGAAAGAAACAGGGCGAAAGAAAGAAAAAAAAAAAAACGCCGGCGCCGAAAGTCCGACTCGGCACATGAACCTTAAGCTTTCAGCTTTCAGACGTTAAATAAAACCTTTGGGACCGTCTGACCGGACGGCATTTTATTGATGGTGAGAAATCTGATTAGGGACGCAAGAGTCTGGCTCCTTCCAGAAGTACGATCTGTCTATATGATTAAACTCGACCTTGAGCTTAGATTTAAGGGGAAACAAAACAAACAAACAAACAAAAAGAAAAGTCAAGGATGTGGATTAATTACAGGTGTGTACTGTACGCCCTTGATAGCAACAGTAACATGATGCAGTTACTGTTAGGCGTGTGTGTGTGTTGTGCTTTAAATATCCTATTATGAACTTCACTTCACCGAGGGAAGTCTGAGCGACCTGGAAAAGGATACACGTCTTTCATCTGGTCGATGGAGGGCGCGCGGATGATGTCGTTGATGCCGATGATGTTCTCGTGTTTGAAGCGCAGCAGGATCTTTATCTCGCGGAGAGTGCGCTGGCAGTACGTTTGGTGCTCGAAGGGGCTGATCTTCTTTATGGCCACGCGCACTTTGTTGTCCCGATCGTAAGCTGAACTACAGGACGGGAATAAAAAAAATAATCAAAATAAACGTACTTATTTACCACACAGAAATCAATCAATAACTCGTCAACTTACACCAGAGGATTTAACACACAACATGTTATTTAACAGTTATTTATTAATGTGTTCTTTTTTGGGGGAAAAAAAAAAGTTGCAAAAATAACACGGCTAACAGATATTTCACTGCTTCTGTGTTAAAAAAAAAAAAAGGGAAGAAGTAGTAAAAACCATATGTGCACATCCACAACCATGTTGTTTATTATTTATTATAGATGGAGAAAAGGAAGGAAAAACGAAATCGATTCAGTTATGAATTGTGATTCTTTTGTGGTGATTTTTAATCATGTTTACATGTATAATAAAGGTGAACTGGTCGATCGGACAGTGACTAGAATTGGCCGGTTTTGAGTTTGATTGGCTGTGGCCGGTGATTGGCGTATCAGCCTCAGATATAAACGATTCTGTATCGAGCACAGAAGCTTCAGAGTGCCGCAACAGAAACCCATTATTACGCTGTTACATTATAAAAATCGCACGTGTTAAAAGCCTCTGATCTGCCTTTTTCTTCAAAATAACATCCACTCATTACACACGCTTAACACCAGCCTCAAAATAATACCACGGGTGCTAATTAGGCGCAAATGACGTGCCTTAGAATCCCTGCTGCCCGCGTTTGAAGCCGCACGTGCCAGTGTGCTCGCAGCCCCTCACTCTTGCGTTTTGAGACTTTGGAGGCATTTGAGGAGGTAAAACATCGCCGTTTCTTTATAATCCTACAGGTGGTACACACTGAACTATTTACACTATTTTCATCCTGTGTGGCAGGAGTGAATTATTTGCTAAGCTTGTTAAGAAATAAAAAATTATGGCGGAAGACAGAAATATGCGCTTAGTTAAATGTTAGACACTTGTATTTAAAGTTAGTTTGTATTGTTTAAACGCTGCGCTTGGATTTTAAGAAAGAAAACTAATGTTTTACAGAACAGGCTACATTTAATCAATCATTAAACTTATTTAAAGGATTAAAATTGTAACAAAAATGGGAGGGGATTAATATTGAATATTGAGATACTTATAGAATCACACCTATACTGTTTATACTTTAAGCTGTTTAAGTCTTGTAGGTATCTCCTGTCACAACCTCGCAACAGCAGCAGAACGCCAGAGGGTAAAAGTGATACATTGGAGAAAAAACAACAAGGACTGCGAGCTGAATTAGTGGATAAAAATACGCCCTACTTTGTATATACGAGTCGCACAAAGGATCAGGTACGGTCTGATCCCGGTCTGTTCCGTACAACAGACATCAGCGCGGTGTAAGGGCTTGGAAGTGTGTTGCCATAGTGACTCTTTGAAAGTGACGGTACGGTAGAACAGAGGCTCGCACTAACACACACACCCGTTATAGCTGACCTTCAGATCCATCTCCTCTTTCAACACTCGCTGCATTTCTCTCACTCAGAAGTAACAGTCCTGCCTTTTTCCTGTATGTCTCAGCTCTGTTTTTTTATTATTTATTTCAAACACTCACACAGAAATGCATTCACTTGTACTACAGATGTTTAAACCCCAGTGGCAGGCCGTTTGTGTAATCCATCGTTGCACAACCGGATTGTACGAGAAATAGATTCAGGCGAATAATAATGACACTGTGCATCTTAATACGACACGTCTTTCAATCATGGTGTGACGGGACAGAGCGGAAGACTGAAGTGCGGAATAAAATGCGAAATCGATTATCACCCGTTTCCGTAACCAATCAGACATTTGTTTACGAGCTTGTGACACAAAGATGCCCAATAAATGAAGAACCTGTCACTTCCCATGCCCTTTAATAAACAATTAGACAGAATGTCTTTGTTTGCTGTAGCATTAAAAATGTCTTCACTGGAACGAAGAAACCCGTTTGTAAAGTTGGAGAGGAAGAACTCACAGGTGTTCTCCACAGAGTGCTGACTGAATGACATCTTTGAATGTACAGTATATAAAGTGAATATACATGACGGGTCCTTTTCGTCCGATATCCTGAGCTTGGCTCTGTTTAATTTTCAGCAGGCCAAAAACATAGGAAAAAAATTTAAAATATACTACATATATTTAAATGCACAACCGCGTAGAATTTAATTGCACCCTCATAAGCGGGTTTTTAAACTGATGTACAGTGGCACCTGCTAAAAATTTTGGAATGAACTAACATTTTTACCATGAATAGTGCGGAATGAAGCTGCGTGATCGCGGCTATTAAGTAGATTTCAACTGCACACTTATAAGTGCGTATTAAAAACAACTTTTTTTTTCAAGGTCGATTTTTTAATGATGCACGGGTGTTTTCAATTAAAATTTCAAAGTAGCATATCTTCTCTTCCCGTGGGCTGATTGCGATGAAACAAAGCCTATATGTTACCTCAAGCTCGGCCAAATACACCTGTGAAAACCCCATTGAAAGTCATTCAGTAGTTTTTACGTGATGCGTGCATAAACAAGCAGACAGACAGACACAAAAATTCCAAAAAAATATCTTAATGTCTCCCAAATCATTTTTTTTCACAAATATCTTCAAATGTACACACATGCCAACTTTACAGTTTTGTTTATATATTTGTGTGCTACTTCATTTGCTTCTAGGTTTAGAAGAGATAGCTCCAGTCTATCTCTTTAGACAGACGCACCTACTAATTCAATGTCTAGTGATTGTTTTGCCATGTTCTAGAAAAATATTGAAAATTTCTAAACTATTAAATAACACATGCGGCTTTAGGTAATAAACAACAACAATAGTCAGTTGTTATTTTAAGGCACGACAGTCAGCTTACAGTATTGTCGAGTGTGTTTGTAAAATCCAACAAGCACCATTAAGAAACTGGCTCTCATGAAGACCTTCGCAGGAAAGCAAGACCAAAACGTTCAAGAAGTTCAGTTTAGAGTCACCAGCCTCAGAAATTAATTATCAACTGACAAACAGCACTTCAGATTAGAGGCGTTATGAAGGCTTTACAGAGAATAAGTAGCAGACACAGCTCAAAATCAACTGTTCAAAGGAGATTTATTGCATATTTCGGATGACTTCAGTAACGTTTCACAATGTGGAAAGAAATAAAAACCAGAAAAGACCATGGAGTTAAAAGTTGTGTCCAAACTTTTGACTGGTATGAAAGAGAGAGAGGGAGTTACTGACACTGCATGACCACAAGGCCTTAGCGGTTTCTGCACACCCACAAGCACCAAACTACAAGTGACATAAGCAACTGATCACCTTCTATGGTGACACAGGGTTATGTATGCCATTTCCTGCTTATTATCTCACGGTTTCTGTTCCCATAAACACAATGATAATGCTCTTTGTGTCTCCGTTGTTCCAACCTACAATCTCTCCTGATCAAAATCTATCAAGAATTATATATTTTTTGTATTTCAGTCTTTCATGATTAAAAACATAAAACAGATCATAATGGCACACAGCTTACTGTATGTGCCTTTAAAATTCTAGGATTGGAGATCATCTTGTGCTGTAACCAGGACTGGGAACACACACACACACACACACACACACACACACACACACACACACACACACACACACACACAGATGTAACCTATTACATAAATACATCTGTGTGTGTTGAGTGCACTGCAATGTTTATGTTCATCTCTAATTATTGCAGTGCATGATGGAAACGAGACTTTGTTCCTAAAAGCTTGAACCTGATTTTGAGAAATCAAGTCTTATTCAAAGATCTAAACAAAACATCTCTTAACTAACTTATTTACTCATGATATTTACTGATATTTTTGTTTTATATTATGCATTTTATTCCTATTTTTATTATTTATATATTTATTTATTTGTCGCAATTCTTATTCAAATATCTAAATAAAACATTGTTTAACTAATTTACTTTTTATTTTTTAAACTTATTTATTTACTTATTTTATTTTTAAAAATTCCTCATTTAAATATTTTGTCTTGTGGCAATTCTTATTCAGAAAAAATTCTAACTAACATTTACATATTTATTTATTTACTCATGATATTTATTTTATATTATGTATTTTATTTTTCTTATTCAGCGATCTAAAAACATTTTAACTAACATTTATTTACGTATGATATTTATTTACTTATTTCATTCTTTTTATTCTTTATATATTTATTTATTTCATTTAAATATTTATTTGTAGCAATTCTTATTCAGAGATCTAAAAAAACATTTTAAATAATTTTAAAAAATGCATTTACTTATGTATATTATTTGCTTATTTTATATTTTATTCTTATTTTTATTATTTATAATTAATTTATTTCATTTAAATATTTATTTATTTGTGGCAATTCTTATTCAATGATCTAAATAAAATCTTTTCACTTTTTATTTCATTTATTTATTTATTATTAATAATTTTTCTATTTATTTATTTATTTATTTTATTTGTAATTATTTTAATCGTATTTATTTTTCTTCACTATTAATTTATTAATAAATATTTGACGATCTTTATTTAACAATCTAAGTAAAACGGTGTGCTGTGTAAAACTGAAGCGACTGATTTTTGGTCTGTATATGTGTTTGAGAGCAGTAGTTGTGTTCTAACCAGCTGTGTTTCAGACAAGAAATCAAAGCGAGACTCCCTGGAGGCAGGTTATTTATGCACGTATAGACCTTTAAGTCAAGTCGCACCTTTCGCATCAAGTGCATTTCTGATTTTCTATCAGCACTAGCTATTCAACTATGTTATTTAATGCATCATCCAAGACGAAGCAAACATCTTTCCTACTTAGCTCTACGCTGTTTCATGTTAAAAGGTCCCATATTTTACATGCATATTTAACATATTTATACACCAAATCAGTCATAACATAAAAAGCATGTGAACAACACTGATTATCTCTTTATAATGCAATTGAATTGAACAGAAGTGCTAGAAGCAGGAAAAATGAGAAATCAGGAGCATCTGAGAATTTTATACATATTGTGATGTATAAAAAACAGGTTATCTGGGATGTTCCTGGTTATCTGGTCAGTATCTAGTATTAAAACTGGTGAACTGGTGACAGTCATGGGCATCCAAGGCTCATTAAACAGTACGGGAAGCAACGGCTGACCAAAAAAAGATTTTCATTTTCGAAAAAATGTATTTCTGGCTTTGATAGGAAGACTGCTAAAAGCTCCTATAACAGGCAAGTGAACCTCAGAAGCAATAGTAGAAGGTGGCCTGGTTTGATGGATCATGTGTGATGCACCGGACAACGTTCTTCTGAAAAACCCCTGGGTTCTGGCATCCATGAGGACGTGTAAGTAACCAAATATTCCCTGATAGCAATGGCCTCTTTCAGCAGGATAAAATTTCACCCTGCTGCACTGCAAAATTATTTAGGACTGGTTTGAGGAGCATGACAAAAAGTTCAAGGTGTGGACTTGGCCTCCAAATTCTCCAGATCTCAAGCTGACTGAGCGTCTACGAGATGTGCTGGACTAACACGTCTGATCCATGCAGGCCCCACCTTGCAACTTACAGGACTTAAAGGATCTGCTGCTCACACCTTGGTGCCAGACAACACAGCACACTTTCAGAGATCTTGATGGTTAGGGGCTCATTGATGACACAAGTCAGGCAGGTGGTTTTATCAACATGGCTTCTCAGTGTGTGCAACTGTTAATGCTCAAGCTAATAATAAACAACATTTATAAATCTCCCTATATTTCACTCCTCGGCCAAACACACCGTTTCGGTGTCACCCTCTAGAGAACAGCAGAGTTGAGTAGCAAATCGGGATGAGGGGTAGCGTCTTCATTGAGGTCACATAAGGTCACATTATTAGATTTCATAATTATATTAACAGAATAAATTCCCACAGATATAATCCCTGTGAAAATTTCATGTTAAAATGTTACTGATTTTATTTTCTGTGTCCTCGGAAAGCTGTGTGTAACACTATTTTACAAATTCTGTTACTATATGCTCACCCTACAACTTTTTATGCTCACCCTTCAAAATTTTTACTTGTAAAATAAGTCACAGCAATAATAATAATAATAATAATAATAATAATAATAATAATAATACGTGTTTTTAATACAATAAATAAATAAAATGTAACTTAATTAATAAATTGAGGTGGATGGGGGCGTTGTGGTTAGCACAGTGTATGTGTGGAGTTTGTGTGTTCTCGTCATGATGAGTTTCCTCCGGGTACTCCGGTTTCCTCCCACAGTCCAATGACATGCAGATCAGACTAAATGGCGTTCCCAAATCACCTACAGTGTGTGCATGCACCCTGGGATTGATTGGTACCCTGTCCATGGTGTACACCACTCCATGTACCCCAAGGTCTCCTGGGAGTGGCTGCAGACCCCCCGCGATATAGGATACGCGGTATAGATGATGAATGAATGTGCTTAATTAAGACATTAAAATATTAAATATATGGTTGAGTACCGTTTGTCAAATCGATACTTTCAAAATAGCACCGGTGCTTAAACAATGCCAGAACTGATAAATAATAATAATAATAATAATAACAATATAAACAAACAATATATTTAAAGTATACGTAAATGTAAGTAGATACAAAACACATCTAAATTTAAATACTTCCTAACTACAATAATTTACCAACTACTGCTGTTATTGGTGTTATTCTTGGTATGCTTCAAATTTCAGTAATTCTTTTGCAGAAATATGACCATATTTGCTTTATCTGCCAAAACACCACCAGTCCTGACTTTGCTAGGGCTGGTCTGACTGGAGCCGCGAACACACACACAGATAGCTGATATCTGCACACGGTGTATTCCCACTGCTTTTAACTTCATCCCGCATGTCCTCAAACGTTTCATTAGGCTTGACATGTTTCCCGCTTGCAGTTGTTAAAAGATGGAATCCTTTGCTATGAAATACAGCTACGCTCAAAAAAAAAAAAAAAAAAAGATTTTTTTTTTCATTTTTAAGCTTTAGGCATTTTAATTTAAGAATGTTTAGCATAGCGCGCTAATGCTACCTGCTGCAGTCAGAGCAAGCGTAATTACTCTGTGCATGAGAACGGTCTAATTTCCGCAACTGTAATGTGAAACCAACATGCACACTAATACGATACTACAAAGATTAGTTGTATTTATATTATTTGAGCTTTCCGACTCGCATTCACATGAATTTCTCTCAGTCTAGGAATTTAATATTTTTTTTCCGTGTATGGTGGCACCAAAGTGAGGCACAAAATCTGCGTTCTGATTCGGTTCTAGTGCATACTGGTTATATAAATACCGGTGCTATATTGGAACTGGATTTCAGTAACCAACCCTAAATAATGGTCTAAGTTATGGGTATTAATAGGGCCCAAGCAGTATGACATCACCCTTATGTCATCCTCTTGTTCTTCAAAGGATAAATTTCAGGGCCCTCATACACACTTGCATGTATGCACACGAAACCCGGTACACATTTAGAGCTCACTGAGCTGAACAACTTTCGTATTGCATGTAATGGACTCTACTCAACAGGAACTCAGGGTCCTTTCTGGGTCCTTTGCAAAACGCACCCAATGGATTTTGATGTACTCCTTCTAGGGGATTTATATGTGATCAAGACACTGAAGATGCAAAATTGCGGACAGATTTTTTAGATTTCGAACGGGTCGAGATATCAGGGATGACAACGCTTTAAAGTTCTGCCGAAAAGTTGTTAATAACTTTGTGTGACATATCATCCTGAGTGACATAGTGTGATGATTTTTTTCCAGGATTTGTGAAGGACTAAAAATAAAATTCTCCCTTTTTAAAAATTGTGACACATGTTATTGGTATGTCCCCTTTAAATGCATGTGCCCAATGTGCACTTTGACTGGGTCGGGCGGATGCTTTAGTCATAACGTAAATACCTTTCAAGACTCTCTTCCTTCAGGATCTATCACGACTACCAGCAACCAGAAAAAATAAATAATGTTCTGCTATTATTATATTCGACAATATCCTTAAATTGACAGACTAACCCTGTTCGCTTCAAGCACTAAAAAGAGACTTGCTTATTGCATCTTTAAAGCTGGCTGTAATTATGAGCTGCCAGAAGGCTGATGTACTGAGTTACTGCAGGGAGTGGACAGCTTGGGATGGGCTAGCAATTAGCCTAGCGAGCAGAAACCACCGCAGTTAACACCCATGCATGTGTGCACACAAACAGACCAAAAAAAAAAAAAAAAAAAAACACACACACAGTAATGAAGACTGAAGAAATGGCTAGCATGTGAAAGAGACACACACACCACGGAAGCATAAACAGAGGAAGAAAGCAACACTGAAAAACGAGAAAGTCAGCAGGATGAAAGAGAGCGAGATAAAGAGGGAGAGAACGAGAGATATGGTTTCCACGGAGACGGATAGGCAAGACTTTTGCAGAGAAGAGTTATGCAACAGGATGTTGCCATGGCGATGAGAAAGGAGGGAGGTAACAGAGCATTGAGAGTTTTTTTCTTTTTAAAACAGCAAGCTCACTTTGGTGTTCACTTGCTTTGGTCTAAGAAACAAAAGGAAGACTATGAAATGTGAAACAAGGGGGAAAAAACAATAAGATTTGCTTCGTCGATAAATAAAGAAGCTCAAAGATGAATCCTGTGTGTTTGTCAGGGCAGTGACAAGGGTTTGCATGAAAGATGACGTATTTTACAGTCTGTAAACAATTAAGTGAGCAACCTGCAGCGTGGCTGCACAGTCCATTGCAGATTGTTGTGTGTGTGTGTGTGTGTGTGTGTGTGTGTGTGTGTGTGTGTGTGTGTGTGTAAGAAGAATAAAAAAAGAGGAGTCAAATCTTCAACTCGACCTCATTCACCCGTTTATTCTCACCAGCAATAATCAAGTCACGCGTGCAAAACAAAAGCTGAAGTTGCTTTTCCATTATCCCACATGGGAAAGAAAAGAGAAGGCGTGGTCTCTCCTGCGTTTCCATGGCAAGTCTCATCAAATGCGTGAAAGCAAACAGTAAACCGTTGTGCAAGTTTGACAGCAGCCTGACCAGCTTCTAATGAGCTTTTTCTACGGATTTGCAGAGCGGTCAGTTCCAGCGATATGGAAGCATCATAGTTAGGATTGAAATGAGCGTTCGCTGTCCTTACAGTTACCTGCCCATCGTCATATCCACAGCACCTTGGCAATGGGCTTATTAACCAGACATTGACCTTTCGCAGCACTAGACATAGACCTCTACTGAAGATCGCAATCATCAGAAATTAGGTCCCGATTCTGATTTCTTTTGCTGCATTAAAAGATGCAATATTCACATTTCAGTTATTTTGAGGAAAAAAAAAATGAGGGCAAAACAATCCCTGATTTTTGTCCCTTTTTCCAGGGTCTAAACACAGAGCCAGGCTGTTGGTTGCAACCCGCCTACTTACCTCAGCTACCACAATCTAGCTAGCTTAGTTTATTTATTTATTTATTTTTATGGTGGCTAAAATTTCTTGGGTTGCTAACGTTAATTTACATGCTAACGCTACTTTGAACTCCATCATCCGTACCCTACATGTTGTCCCATGTCAAATCCTGCATTTCTTGTGGTAAAGTTAAATTCCATCGATTCCAGTTAGCTCAGGGGTGTCAAACTCTTTTCCTGAAGAGCCGTTGTTCCAACCCTGCTCTGAAGGGCAGAGGACCTGCAGAGTTTAGCTTCAACCATAATTAAAAACACCTGATCCACCTAATCAAATCATTAAGGCTTATTTGAAAACTACATGGCATATGTGTTGGAACAAAACCCTGCAGGTCTGCGGCCCTTCAGGAACGGAGTTTGACACCACTGAGTTAGCTGGTTAGCTCAAGTGAAAACTCAAATCATCCACACCCCTAACTATGGCAAATTTTATGGCATAATGTCATTTTTATTTAACGAGTTAGATTCACCCCTATACAGTTGTCATGAATGTTTTTGAATCTAGCTATGGAAACCAAAATCTGTTGATTGCAAGATCTTTATTTTTTTGTTGTTGTACCTGTTTGTAATCATTTATTTCTGCTGCAAAGTTGCAAATATTCACAATGACCTCAATGGGGATTGACTCAACCTTGAAGCTGAATCCTTAGTGGCCATTCCAGAAACTGTACATTTTGGCTTTTCTGCATTAGACTAAATTTTCAGAACAGGAGGAGATTTGTTTTCTTTTTCTTTTTTAAATATAAATAAAAAGTACAGGTTGTCCCCGACTTACAAACGAGTTTCGGTACCTTGTGATTTTAATCCCGTGCGAAACTTGTGTGTTTTGGTCAACGTGAACTACCGTACAATCTCTAGCGCGCCGATATTCGAGTTTCTGCTTTCTACACTCCAGTAGAATTCCTCATCCTCAACACGTGGTCATGTGCAACGCCCACATGTAAAGCGCAGACACGCCCACCTCCTTAATAATCACGGTGATGTTAGACCCATCCGAATCTATACATAAAATGACAGACGTCGGCTGAAAAAAAATCTAACTCAAACATCCCCCAGTAAAACTAGTCCTGTCCAAATAGTGCCTAAGGAAATGAAATCTCTCACACTGTTGTCCTTGCGCCTTTAAATCCCGAACGCCATTTTGTGGAGTGCTTTTCCACTGTATTGGATAGTAAACTCTGTTTTGGTGAGGATTTTCCAATTCACATTTTATATAATTGTAAATATTGGTATCTGGTGCACTGCAGGGTCTATGTTTTGTACAATACTTGTGAGCGACTTCAGTGATTTTTTCACATCTACAAATGTTTGTAAAGCCGCAGTCCAATCGTATCTCGGGGACAAGCTACGTACGGTACTATACAATGCTACTTCCAAATTTTAGTGGAGAACAGTTGAAAAATGCACCAAAACAAACCAACAGAAACAACACTACATTTTAAGCTGACAGGGAAACATGGACAGATTTACAGGATTACGAACATCCGCAATGTCAAACGCGTCGAATAGAAACCCTACAAATAACAGTGAGATCTTGTGATTAAAGTGATTATTTCTCAGGTGCTCAGACATGCTCAAGCAACACATCGACAATAAACAATGAATCAGCCATGGTAGACATGAAACAACTGGCTAAATACTGACACGTCACTGTATTACATTTAAAATGCACGTTTTTTTTTTTTTATGGCCACATTATGGACCGATCCCAAAAACCCAACGTTCACTTTTCGTGACTGTCCCAAAACCGTCCAGGAGTTCCTGACTACACACAGCTGATATTATTATTAAAATGTTACGACTACGCCCTCCTTCCCTACCCGCTTTCAACCTGAAATGGTGGAAATGCTCCTTTTCCTGTCTTTCAGGAGTCATGAGTAGGGAGAAGTCAATATCGCCACACCAAGTTCACCACAGAAGTTATTATATCCGAGGGTGAGAAGCTAATCGTGAAATATTTTCTGCTTTGCGTGTATTGAGCTACTACTATTGAGAAAGATCCTGCAAATAAACTGGAGAGAGAAATAAAAAAAAAAAAAAAAAAAATCAATCTGCTGTCTTTAATTATGGAAAACTGAACCGTTGCTCGCTTGGAGAAACGGTTACAAGAGAACAGACATACACAAACATGGAATAATAAAGCTCTCGCTCTCTCGCGCTCTCACTCGTTCGCCTCATCATGACACGCCACGTCCAGCCAGATTGAATGGCGGCACGTTGACGTCATTGGCAGGAATGTTACCATGGCAACTGGCACCACAGCAGAGCCTGGCATGGAACTGCAGTGCTGGCAAACGCAGTTGAGCAAGCTCCGTCCATAAGCACTGTAACGTGTGTGTGTGTGTGAGAGAGAGAGAGAGAGAGAGTAAGCGAGTGTGTGTAGAGGTGTGAGCTTGTACATTTGTGAGCGCAGCCATGTGTCTAGTGCATAAACATAAAGGGTGTGTCAGAGTGTGCGCTCTCTGCATGTCTCTGCGTGTGTGCGCGCAAAGGTGTGTGTGTATATGTATACAAAGAAAGATAAGCTGCGGGGATGAGAAGGCAAAGGTCGAGAAAACCTTTCAAAAAGAAGAAGGTGGTGAGTGTGCATGTGAAATATCCTGCAAGACAAAAATGATACGCAAACACGAGGTACACCGAGTGATACACAACGAGCTCTAAATTAAACACTCTGGTGTCTCTGTGCTTCTCGACGTACACAATAGAGCTACACACTGCTCATTTTACTACAGGCCACTGATAAGCAACTCGATTGCATGGAGAAAGAACAAAAAGTGACAAGCACGCAGGTCAGCCCGGGGCGGTGTGTTGAGTAGACAAAAAAAAAAAAGCTGAAAGGATGCTGTATATAGACGTCATTAAACGGATTATAACCCTCAGTCGCGCATTTGCATTTTTCCCCGTCGCATGATATTTGTTCAAGCAGATGTGTCTCAAAATCGTACACATCGATAAGACACGATAGTGTTACGGCTAAACTAGGAATCGGTTATAAAACATAGACGTGATCAGATTTCTTTGCTAAAGTACACTAAATAAATTTGATAGAAGAGTTTAAAGTGACCGTCTTCAATAGTACCGTCTCCTTTTTATAAGAGCTCCATCACGAGGGAAACAAAACATGCAGACTCTGACTGGATTTTTTTAATCTACATGCTGGAATTATTTACTTATGGGTGACGACGATTCGTCTGCATGGATTTTTAATTACTAGAGGTGTTCAAGTCAAACCAGGACTTTTCACTGTGCAGAATAACAGAAGACAGTTAATGAGACCAGAAAATCCCATTATTTCTCTATATAATCTCCTGCTACACTAATGCACTCATCCCAGAGTTTCACTAGTGCTTGAATACCATCATGGTAAGAGTTCTCGCAGTACGCCGGAGCCATGATCGGACTGTCCGTCTGATTGGCATCTGAAACGCCGGCCTCCCAGGAACTCCTTTAATGGCCCGAATGTGTGATGCGAGGTCAGGACTGTACCAGGATGACGCGATAACCCTCGGCCGAGTAACGTGAAAACGATTGTGATTATGATTATGATTTTGTGTACAGTTCCCATAGACAGATGTGTCTTTTCTGCAAGCTGGCCAAGTCCATTTTTAAGGATCAGGTGTTCCACTTACTGAATGCTTGCACGGTTCAAATGTTCTACTGTGGCTAATACTTTTACACCTTTAATCAAAAGTCCTGGTTTGGCTTGAACACCCCTCGTGAAAATGACCAAAACCAGACTTCGACAAGTCCTTCATCTGTACTTGTACACTACTGCACAAACGTTTAGGATGACTAACTCCATGGTAGTTCCTGATTTTTATTTCTTTCCTCATTGTAAAACAATACTGATGTCATCTATTAAAAGACACAATAATCTACTTTGAACAGTTGATATTGAGATGCATCTGCTACTTCTGCTCTGTAAAGCTTCATAACACCTAATCTGAAATGATGTTTGTTAACTGGTGATTTCTGAGGCTGGTAACTTTAAATGAACAACTTCTCTGCAGCAGAGGTATGTTTTGGTCTTGCGTTCCTGGTCTTCATGAGAGACAGTTTCATCATGGAGCTTGATGGGTTTTGCAAATGCACTTGACACTACTGTAATGTTCTTGCAAAAACTGTTCCAGAAAGACTGACCTCCATGTCTTAAAATAACAACTGACTGTTGTTGTTGTTACATAATTACCCAATTCCGTGTGTGTTATTTCAGAGTTTTGAAATCCCCAGTAATGTTGTGGAATGTAGAAAATAAATCACTAAACAAAAACAAAGAAATCTGCAAGTGATCCCAAACTTTTGAGCGGTAATGTGTATATACACACACACACACACACACACACACACACACACACACACACACACACACACACACACACACACACACTATATAGTTTCATTATTTATCAAAGTTATTTCGCTTTCCTTTTTTTGTTGTTTTCTTTCAGGATATGTAGTTATTTCTTTTTATTATTATTATTATTATTATTTTTTAAAGTTTACTTAAACAAAATCTAAAAATCTTCTAACTTCTCTTTCCAGCTGGTAAAACCAGACTACAAGTTTGACCAGCTCAGTGTTTTTCCCCCCCATAACTGGTCAGAACGAGCAGGATTTTTTTTCAGCCTGCTCTGCAAGCCGGTCTGCGAGGGTGTGAGACAGAATAGGCGCTTATCTTACACAACGCATCGAGTCACCGGGAGGCTTTTGAGATGATTAAGGACTGATTTAACTTCAAGGCTAAAGTGCAACACCGCTCCAGAGCAAACAGAAGCTCTGGCACAAGCGCTGAGATCATTACAGGCGATAAGGTTTCCACCCAGCAGTCAAATCCGCACAGGGAACAAGACGTGACATCACCTACAGCAGGCCCAGAGTTCAAAATCCAACACAATGGACACGAGTGCTGGCATGCGGATGGCTGGGAGCAGGCAAACGCACACACACTCAGACACACACATTTACGGGAAACAGCGCTTCAGTGAGTGTGAACAACAAACTGGAATGCCCTCCCTCCCATCACTCACTTTCCCTGACTCTGCCAAATCCACCCCGTCACTTTTAAACCCTTCCCTCTCTCTCCCCTTCTCTCTCCCTTTCCTGTTTCCATTCTTCCCGTCTCTCTCTCTCTCTCTCTCTCTCACATTTCCTCATCACACACTCCCTGCTTTCGTTTCAGCTTCAACTCTAAACAAATCCTGTGACTTTGTTTTTTTGTTTGTTTTCTTTTTTTTTTTTAATCTGGCTGACTTTTTATCCAAAGCAGGTTACAACACAGACAGCACTGGAGGGTTCATGTTTTAGTTCAAGAACTTTAGTGTAGCTGGGATTTGAACTCACACCCTTCTGAGCAGTAGGCCCCAAGCCTCAGTGAAAACAGTTCAGACCCTTCTTAGGTGTTGTGGGGCAGTTACTGTTACCACCCTGGAGTTGATTGTTGCTCTTTAACAGCATGTGTATTTTATTTTTCATACCACTGTAATTTGCCAATTATGACTATTTTTACTCATTATGCTCCTGAGCTGCAGAACAGAAAATCAAACAGCAAAACTGTCCAGACACCGAGTGTTGGGGGGCAAGACAAGACACACCCCCTCTCGCTCTGTCGTCACAACACACCCCCCCCCCTCGCTCTGATGTCACGCACCCCCTCGCTCTCTGATGTCACAAGACACACCCTTTCTCCAGCTGCGTTCCATTCTGAAGTGTACTTCAAAGGCTGCTCCCTACTCCCGGCTCCATTTGCAGTGAAAGTCCAGTGAAGGGAATTTCCCTCGGATACCTGGCACTGCTGCCGTAAAAATGTACCACTACGGACATTAAATATTAAATAAATATTTTTTTAAACAAACGGGAGACCATTATAAAACATTGTTGAAATGTATAACTTTAAATAAAAAAAATATTGATTAATAATAATAATTGATAAAAATATCTACAGAGATTTCATAATTATTTTACAGATTACTAAGCAATATATTACTAAGGATTTATGGACTATATTAAAATGTAAGTTTTAAAAATTTGAATAGGATGTCATCCTGTATAATAAATGATAATAAATATATAAATCCTTTTTCGAGCTCCACGGTTTTCACGATCCAGCGAGATGCAATGACTTCTGTCTGAATTTTGTATTTCCTTTTCTGGTGAAGTGAAGACCTGTTGTTCACTTGTTCTCTACACCGTTCACAGTTCCCTTTGAACTGAACATATTCTCTCCCTTCGGTTCTGAATCACATTTAACATGACTGGGCCACCTGTGAAGTGTACTTCGCAGGGTACTTCAGGCCGATCGGAACGCATCTTTAGGCATTGCTATTTTCAGTCTGTTTTAGATCAATAGCACTAATATTTACAGTCTGATTTGTCTTATTCAGATTTCTTTCTTACAGGTTTTAAAAGTATTAAAATCTGAAAAGTGTAACTATTGTATTGTTTTTCTGTTCTGTCCCTACTTTCTATTTGCACATTTTTCCTACACTGCTGTGAAAAAGAAATTTCCCCACTGTGGGACGAATAAAGGTACATCTTATCTTAGATAAGTAGGTAGGTAGGCAGGGCTGCACAAACTGAGAAAAAAATTGAGACATATTACCCTTGCGATTTAAGCTGCGATATTTAACTATTAATTATTAATCCAGGATAACAACAAATAATTGGACAAATGTCCTCATTAAGATTTGCCAATATTCATCAACTCAAAATTATTATTCACAAGCTCTACATAAGTGTTCATACATCACCTGGAACAAATTGCAGCCTTCTGCAATTAAATAACTGCAAAGGTCCATACCACGATTTCATACGTTACTTGATGTTTCATATACCTACACTCCATCCCAGTGGGTGGCAGTAATGCGTCAACTGCCCATATACTCAAAGATAAATAAGCAATATGGCTTCAAAAATGCATCTTCAAAGATTGTATTTCCTGGAAAAGCTGTGGTATTTTTCCAAAACAAGGAACTTGCCAATTTTAGACAGTTTACCATTTGGAAGTTTACCTAAATAAATAAAAAAAATACAGACTTTCCTTTTTTATAACATTTACGAGCGTCACTTTTTCTCTGATTTCTTTATCTAAATGTCTATACTCTTATTTATTTTTACTCTTTTCATACTATTATACGTTTTTCTGGTTTTATCTTCTCCCCTTTTTGATTTACCTTTTTTTATTTTAATTTTTTAATTTAATCTTATTTTTTTTACTATCTACTCCTGTTATTTTCTTGTGACATATTTCTGCGCTTTGGCAAGGCGAATGCAAATATACGTCATGCCAATAAAGCACCTTTGAATCTTGACTCCTTCAAAAATAAACAATAAATGCATGTATTCTGATAATACAATGATGATATAGTATTGGGACATCCCTGGTGATCTCTATACCTAGTATATTATCTGTAATAAATTGCAGCCTTTTGCAATTAAATATCGCGAGTTACAGCCCCTTGCTGCTGAACGACAACACGGCTAGTCATTATGATTTTCTGCTCTGATGATGATGCAGGAGGAGATCCAGTGTGAGGCTGTAGGAAACGAGGGCTGGAGGCGGGATGGAAAGTCCAAAAGAATGCCAAGGTCTGCCAAACTGGGGACTTACAAGCGGACTCGAGGGGAAGGACGACTCCCCGAGCTGCCGCGCTCCATAATTACGACTTGATGGCTCCCACAGAGCGCAGGAATGTGGAAAGAGATTTCCAGAGAAGACTTAAGCATTTTCTTCATTTTATCTCTGTGAGGATAGAAAGTCACCAATAATGGAGCTGCAGGTGCTTTTATTTTTGGTACTGAAAACAAAAACAATGACAAAATTTATAAATAAATAAGATTTCATTCAGAAAAATCAATTAATCAATGACTCGATCTTGATCTCGAAATAGCTCTGCACAAAAATTTTCATCACAATATGGACCAGTGCAATTATTTCAAATGCACGTAACATCTGCATAGCCGGAATTGATGTACAGTTTACACGATATATATTGGCAAACATCCTCTCCACGAAATCATTTGTGCTGTTATTTACTGTTAACCTAGATAAATACGAGGGCGAATCAAAAATCATCCGCACTCCGGTTATATGAAAAACATCAATGGCCGCGCTGTCTCATCAGCGCTTTCCGTTCAACACTCCTGTCTCTTCAGTCATTGCAGGTCACTACAGGTGTGAATGTGTTACATCAGTTCATTTGTAACTGTTGTGCGATTTGTTTTGTTTTTTTGTGGTCTGAGGGTATACCTGCTGCTGAAACATCTCACAGTAGAGCAAAAACGGAAGCGTTTGGATATAATCTGCAAACAAGATTTAAACAGATACTCTGTATTATTCCGGCTGTTACAGGTGACGAGACGTGGATTCATTACTACGAGTCTGAGAGTAAACGGCAGAGTATGGAACGGAAACCTCCTCAATCGCCGAGCGAGAGAAAGTTCAAAAGTCAACCATCAGCTGGAAAATTCATCAATGCTTACATTTTTCTGGGATTCTCAAGGGCCAATATTGGAACATTACCAGGAAAAAAAATTCAACAATCAACAGTGCTAGTTACAGTGAGATGCTTATTTAGGAGCTGAAGCCTAAACTTCAGATCAAACGCAGAGGACTGATGTACGAGGGCGACGTGATCTCGCATGACGATGTACATCCGTACACTTCTACCCACACGGTCAACACTCTGCAAAAACTTGGTTTTGAGGTGTTAAAGTATCCTCCCTACAGTTCTCATCTCGCTTCATCGGATTTTCACCTGTTCAGTCCAGATTTGTGTCTAATGAAGTGAAGACAGCGGCGCATAAGGAAATAGAAAAGCTTGTTGTGAGAGTTATTGAAAAGCAAGGAGATTATGTCGAAAAAAAATGAGTGCGGATCATTTTCACTCGCACACCGTTGGATACAAAATAAATGTGATCGGAATATGATTATTTAATTTAATTTTTTTAAACAAATCATACATCCTGCTCATGAAGACTTTCGCTTTTGATACTCGAAACTTCTTCTGCATTATTAAAGCAAATGTTAAATAATCAAATCCTTAGAAAGCTTTACAAGTATGCATTTGTTCCATCCATTTATTATTATGTTATACTGTATAATGAGGCTGCTACTGTATATATGGCTCTGTGAATGTGTTCTTACTATAGAAACGATAACATCCACAGCATACATGGGAATGGAGGTGAACCAACCATGACTCTAAACTCTTAAAAGTGTAAAGAAAGATGAGAAAATGTGATTTATGCTAATCTGAAAAACTCCACCCAGAACACATTACTACAAATTCTTTATTCGGAAAGAATATCCATCACACTTCTTGACTGTGGTGACAGAACTTAGGTTGTGCATCCTCTGACCACAATCTGAACGAAGGAATGTCTGCTGTTTGCTGGCTTCCACAGCCTCATCCGACATCCTGTCACTAAAGCCTCGGGCCTTCACCCATCCTTGTAACCCGATGCAACGGTTTGTTCCAGGCCTGTGCTAATCAAATATGCACTGGGACTCGTTTCTTGCCTGTCCCCGACTCGCGTGCCAAGTTGATTCAGACGTCCATACTGCACTACACTGAGCGCTGTAGCGTCATCGCCTTCATCGTCTCTGTTGTGCTGTACTGTGTACAGGGTGTAAACCAGAGGACCGGCTCATTCATTCCACTCTGTGTGAGAGAACCCAAAGCACGCTCGGGCCAATGATGAGATCACTCTCAACGCCTGACGACTCCTTTCACTGGGAACAGATGGACGGCATCGGACTGGGATCGGACAGGATGTGCTCCCTGACTCTCGGTTAAGAGACGAGCTGAAATCAAAACTGGCTTTTACTCTGCAGAAACCGTGCATTTTCTCATCATCATGCATGCATGGGCTCGGAATAAACAATATTATCCAGAAAGAGGTCGCATTTCACCGCTCCCTACTTCCAGGGGTCCAAGTTAGCTTGTTTCACTCGAAAATATCACGTTACAAAAGACTACTGTTAAATGCTCAATCATTTTCATTATTTTTAATAAAGGTGCATGTGCGTGGTGTTTTAGTGCAAACTACTGAACTCTGATCTACATTTTTTGTATAAGTGACTGACATCAGATGCATACGAGAATTAGATTTAATATCAGAGAATGAATAAGACTCTTGAGAAAAAACTAAACCCAAAACAAATAAACCTTGGTTATGAAAACAGTTGTATGATTTCATAATTTACTGCCAATATAAAAAAATAAACCAAAAAAAGCAATCTCAGAAGGGTCTGTGTCAAGCAAAAACAACTGAAAATGTGAAAAGTAAGTTTAAAAACTGTTCAACTCATTAAACCCTGTAAGGATAGATGTGTACAAAAATCAAAAGTAGAAATCTATTAGTAGCCATTATTCATAATGAAACCAAGAGTACGAGATGAAAACTCACAGGATTGGGACTAAACAGCTGTGTGGGCAAAAGAAAACAACTTACTTGATGAGACTCATCAGGAAAAAATGTGATAAGGGATTGGACTTTAGAGCAACGAGAAAAAAAAACGTCATGTGGCCCAGACTAATTTTATTCCAGAGCCATTAGCGCGTCAGGGTGAAGGCCACTTCATGCTCCTGCGATTTTAGCAATAATATGCTTGGGATTTTGCTCTGGAGGACGGCAGGTTGATGTCAAGAAGAAGAAAGGAAGCCAGATGCTTCACTTTAACTGTTTTAACTACTACGAAACACCCACGCTGACAAGAGTCCCAACAGAGGCAAAAAAAAAAAGTCTGAATTCTGATAGTGCTCAAGTCACATGACGGCATATCGGATGTTTCTTCGATCTAGAATCGCATGCGGAAGTGACTCCAATCTGATCTGTAGAACGTTAGGTCCGTGTATCAGTGAAGATTCTCAGGCATCCAGGTGAGGTTATCTGGAAGTTGAGTCATGTCAACTGGACTTCTTCCTAGTTCAGTAAAAACGTTTCACTACTCATCCATGTAGCTTCTTCAGTAAATTTGAGGAACTTTCCAACAAACTGAAGAAGCTACTTGTCAAGCTGAAATGACTCAACTTCCAGATCAGATCTGTGTGCTCAGACAGCCATAAAAAAATTAGATTGGTGTCAAATTAGAGAAAAAAACAAAATAGTCACTTCAGGATGGTAATGTGTACGCACATTCTCTTAAACAAAACTTGATTAACAAGTATTTCTGCATTTTTCTCCATCTTCCTTTACAAAACAGAATAATTTTATGCTTTTACATTACGTTTAGAAAAAGTGAATAAGCATTGCCAAATCTTTTTTTAAAATCTTTACTAAAATAAACTTTGAACATCCAGCAAATATCAAACATGTTTAAATCACCTCAAAGATAAAGTTGTGTTTAACAGACAAAACCTCAAGTATTTGCACACATCTCAGTCCAAGTTCAAAATATACCTCAAATGTTTATGGCTGTGGGTTACTGATCGGAAGATCGAGGGTTCAATCCCCAAAAAAGTCAAGCTGCCACTGTCGAGCCCTCGAGTCTAACCCTTAACCCTATCTGCTCCAGGGCCCCTGTATCCTTTCTGACCCTGCAATCTGACCCACACTTCCTAACTACTACATAAAAATAATAATAATAATAATAATAATAATAATAATAATAATAATTTCACTGTGCTGTAAGGTACAAAAAATGTAATCTCAATCTACGTAATATAAGCGATCCACATGACCGAGAAAGAATTTGAGATGGGCAGGAAGATGATAAATTTACATTATGCACCTTTTTAAACAACTTTTTTCATAGATCTGTACGCACAATTTATTAAATCAATAGCATTAATTAAGTGATTATAGCCTCAATTTTATAATCCATGCTCTGAGTTTAAGAAAGGTTGTGAGTGAAACAGGAAATTCATTGCTACCGGGCAGACCAAATCAAAGTCATTGCGGACTGTGACGCCCAAATGTGTAGTAAAAAAAATTGGGGGAATTGCACACAGCAGTGTTATGATCTGGCAACTTTATGATCTGCACAAAATCATTACTATTGACTTGTTGTTTGTATGTAATAAAGATTGGGGGTTGAACTGTTGGATCAAACTGTGACCAGTTTTCCAGTTTGATTGGCCATGACCGGTGAACAGCCGATCAGCCTCAGATAGAAACAATATAACGGGAACAGGATAAAGAGGAACACTTTTATGGTGCAACATTGCAACAAAAATTGCCTGCATTAATAGCCGATCTGCCTTTTTCTTCTAACCCACACATTACGCATGCTAACAACAGTCTCAAAACAACACAAGCAATAATTAGTCAAAAAATTGTTTGTTAGCGCCCTCGTATGCTCACAGCCACTCAACCCATTGTCAAATTGAGTTTTTAGACTTTGAAAACATTTGAGAAAATAAAACCGCTGTTTTTTTTTTTTTTTTATATACAGGTGGTGCACCCTGAGCTATTTAGACATTTTCATCCCATGTGGTAGGACTGAATCATTTGCCAAGGTTGATTTAGAAATAGTAATTATGGTGGATGACAGAGTTATGTGCTGCTGTCTTAAATGTTAAAAGTCTTGCATTTTAAGTTAGTTTGTATTGCTTAAATGATGCGCTTGTTTTTTTTTAATACATTTACTTTAATTATTCAATTATTCCTTAAACTTAATTTTTTTTTTTAAGGTTTCAAATAATAAAGGGGGGGGGGGGGGAGTATAATGTCGAATGGGGATATTTACAAAACCGTGATCGTGATTTTAACCGAATCAGCACATAGGTATTGTGATATCAAGGTATCGGAAGGTGGCTGGTGATTCCCATCCCTAGTAGGCATTAGTGACTTTTGCAATACTGCAGTGCACCAATCCCCTGATTATGAAGCAAAACTACCCAAGATTGCAAAATATCATTATTGCAATCACTTGCTTGCAAACAACCTACATTTTTTCAACACAGTCCGCCTTTAAAGGGGGAAAACTACATATATAAAAGAAAAACTCAAACCCTAAAAGACTGCAGTAAAATCTTAAAGAATTATATTTTAACAAAATGCATGTTTAAAAGACACAACAGGTGATCATTCAGCTTGTCAAATGGTTTCAAGTTTGATTATTTGAGTAAACAGCAGATTATCAGTGATATCAACAAGTGAGCTCAGTTAGCTAGCTAGCGTTTATAAAAAGCAAAAAAGCTGCACGTTAAATCCTTTAAAAATTATTAATCTTCAATTTCGAAACTTAATTTGATGCAAAAAGGAAAACGTGTTATACATTTTTTAAATAGAATTAAGGCAAACAATCATCCAGAAGCTGTGTATTCAGACACTATGACGAAGGTGTTGTTAGCCGCTTGAGCTAATCTAACGGCTAAAATCCGTACCTGAGTACTAAGTAGTGCGCTCGAGAATAATTAGTACGCCACTTGAGTGTAGCGCAGCGCAGTGTTCTGGTGTACTCTTTAGTACGCTAGTGTGCAGACCCGAGCCCCTCTAACTGACACTGCACTGATTGAATGAGTGCCTACTAACTAGAAAAGAAGAAAGAAAGAAAGAAGAAAGAAAGAAAGAAAGAAAGAAAGAAGCGTATTTTTTTCGTAATAGTTCGGGAATAATAATAAATAGGTGAAACTCTTACCAGACCATCCCGTAAGCGCCTTCGCCGATGTACGACAGGTTGGTGTACCGTGGCCCGACATCGAAGGCCTGCCCGCGGACCAGCTCGGCTCCGGATCCGGCATTGGGGCCGCCGCCGCCGGCAGCAGCAGGGCCACACACCGCCGCTGCAGCTGCTGTCGACATCACTGCGGAAGAGGACTACTAATACTACGAATACTAAACAGGCGGAGTGTTAACGGAGAGTCCCCGAAATCTATCCCAGAGTGTTATTCCGACTCGCAGCGGGCTGCTTTTTTTTTTTTTTTTTTTAAAGAAAAATGGCTGTAAAGGTGGAAAAAGTGCGAGCGTGTATGTCTGTGAGCGCGCTGACACGCAGTGAGTGAAAGCGACGGAGGAGCGTGTGAGCCGGAGCGCGAGCGAAACCGCTGCGGCAGGAAATAACGGGGGGGGGGGGGGGGGGGGGGTAACGTGAAC